>JAOVYX010019247.1:0-80200 GCA_035668315.1 Drosera spatulata
GGAAGAGAAGGGAACAGAAAACAGAAACTAATGGGGAAGTTTACCAGGGAATGTCACAGCCAAATGGTTGCCATCTCCACTTCAAGTACCCATCATCAGGCCTTCCATTGAGGTGACAATTGAAGCTCTTATCAACTAAAGGGCAAGACCCTGGTGGATAATATGGACTTGTATCATCCCTAACCCATCTCCCATCAAAATAATCACACTCATCACTTCCATGATTAGACTCCAAAACTTTTCCAATCTTCCCTTCTTCAACTCCCAAAACACCAACTCTCCAATGTAAATGTCCATTCCCTCGACGAAAATTCGCTCCCGAATCATCAGCATTATTAGCATTCTGTTCCTGTCCCAAGTGATCAAGTTTTTGAGTCAAGCTCACATTTCCAATCCCAACATGGGCCTTCCTTGAACCTGTTCCATTGACACTGAAACCCAAAACCCCACCACTCACAGTCGCATTCGCGACATGGGTTTCACCCGCAAGGTTTCCTCCTTCCACACCAACATTGCCAGAGTGATTTTCACTAGAAGATGCAGAGGAAATGTCAGAACTTGGAATCGAAAACCTGCCATGTCTTCTACGAAGAATGAGTGAAGAAGATCAAAGTGAGAACACTGAGAAGAGCACAGACTCCTAAACCAAACCCAGATACATTCTTTCTCCTAACTGATAGTATTTGGTGCCATTGATTTTCCAACAACGAAAATTTCATTGAGACCATAGTGCTTTGAACAATGAAAATATTGGAATCATGGAACAAAAATCAGGAAATGATGACAGTTATGGATAGTAGAGAACAAAAATGGGATTTGGTGGTGAATTTGATGTGATAAAAGGAGAAGGGTTTTGAGGGGTTTGGAGGTTAGAGGAGGAGGAGAAATGGGCGGAAAAGGGAGAATGTTGTTGGGTTGTTTCTTGTGCTTTGGGATTGCAGGGTTTTGAATAGTAGAATCAATAGGGTATCTCCTGTTTCCTGTTTTATTGGCGGTGGTTATGACACTGTGTGCAACATAGAAAAAGTATGATGTCTTAATAACCTATAAAAAAATAAAAATATATGATGTTTTTATAATGTTATTAAAAAATGAGAGTTTTATTAGAGTGTCGTTTTGAAATAGATCGTCCTTTTTGTTATAAATATATAACAAAAATAAAATTAATTACATTACATTCTTCTCACACTTACATTTATGAGAATTACGTCATTATATGGATATATTGTCTTGTTTTTATCTTTCCAAAAAAAAAAAAGGAGGAAAAAACGGGGGAAAAGGCTGCGAGTTCCAACGTTTGAGGAGATGGGCAAAATCTCCATGAGACCAGAAAAGCATGACAAAAAATGAAACAGCATAACAATTGCTATATGAATGTTGTCGCAAGTTTCTCTCATCTGTTTCGTGGAGTGGCTTCTATTACAACAGCCACCACAACTCCATATACAACAATGACTTCCTTTACCAGATGGAACTAACAAAATTGAGCAACTTGAAACCTCACAGAAAACACAGTGGTCACAATAGCCCATCTTCCTCTATTGAGATACATGACAAACTTCCGCAGTTAGAGCCAAGCAAGGGTGCGGTTTTTCCTTTGGTTCTGTGCATGGAGTGTCGAGGTATGGTAAAAACAATGACCTTGTCACTTGAAACATTGATACGTTTCTGGATATGCTCTTGACAACCAAGAGTGCTTGATTTTGATTACCAAAGCGAAGAAGCCATATGAAGGGATGTGCAACAAGGACACTCCGACATACCTGTAAAACAAAAAGGCGAAACAGTGACAGAATGTAAGTTACAAAAGAAGACTCACCTTTTGATTATGAGTAACCACCGGGGTTGGATGACGATATGAGGAGAATCGTGCAAGAATCATAGGTTTACCTACAATTAGTTTGGCTAACACTTGGTTTATATGTCTTAGGATGTATAGTCCACTCTGCTATCTCAAGCTTCAAGAGAAAACACAAGAATTTGTATTGCGCCAATGAGCCTGTCTCTTAGCTGATTTGCTACATATGTTTCTCTGGAATTTCTAATTCAAAAGCAAGTTCATTTGTTCACAAGAACAGAAAATACACATTTCATTCTCAGGTTTCATGCCCATCTTATCTACCAGCATTTCCATCCCTGACTTAACAGGAGGCAATGAAGGCTCGGGCATCGCATCGGGTTTGATTACATGCCTAGTGCTTCTATCAAAATGATTAAAACTTCAAGGTCAAAAAACAAGAGAAAGCAAATCACATACCATAAGGGAGCAAATGAAGATGACAGGTCAAGGAACGGGTATGGCCACCTAGAAAAAAATAGAAATCCTTGCATGAGGAAATAAAAAGCTCTAGAACTCCGAGAATATAGAGAGAGAATAAAAATAAAAAATAAACACCAACTGAAGAATAGAAAACAAAGAGAGTTGCAAGCCATTTACCAGAGGTTAACGCAAGCATGAAGAATCCACTGGTAAATCACATATGTTGATGTCCACAAGATAAAATATCCAAAACGGAACATTGGAAAGCGCTGAAAACAAGTAGAGATCAGATCAGTACAGGTCCCATTCCAAATTAAGGAAGGAAATTAAGTGATCAATCAACACCAACTTCTGTTAGTGTAAACGAGATAAAAATGTTAAGATGGATGTGTAGACATATAATAATAGATAGGATACGAAATAAAATTATCAGACAGAAAATAAGAGTGGCTCCAGTAAAAGATAAGATGAAGGAGTCACGACTAAGATGGTATAATCATGTGAAACACAGGTCAGTCACAGCTTCTGTTAGGAGATGTGAAGCTTGGACGTTAGCACATGTCAAGAGAGAACGAGGGAGGCCTAAAAAGACCATGAGAGAAACCTTGAAATATGATATGCCCTATCATAATCTTACAGAAGATGATGTACATGACAAATTGGAATGACACCGTCGTATTCATATAGCCGATCCTACTTGATGGGATAAAGACTTGATTTGTTGTTAATCAACACCAACTCACCATGCAGTTCAACATAGTGTCAATGAGCAGAACAACATTGATGGAGTGCATACTGAAAAGGTACTGCAGTTGAAGAGAAAACAGAACCCGTCAGATTAAAGGTCGCTCGAGCTGCATTGCATGTGTGCTTTCTGCAAAGTGCTCGCTCTCTAAATATGTGATTCTCATGAATAAGTTGAAAAGAGAAAGCAAGATATGAAGAGTACTTACAAAATTCAGCTTGAAATCTGATGATGTGAGGAATGGATAAATAACAAGCCAGAACACAACATCCGTCAGAACTATAGCACCTGCACTCGTCTGACAAAAGGAAAAAAAGATTAAAAGACTTTGTCTGAATAAACTGGTAATCAGATGATACTACAAGAGGTATATGCCCCGACATTGGGTTGGATGAAATCATGAACACAGTATTTCTTTTTATTTCTGACAATGCATCAAACCCGAGTACTCTTGAAATTGATACATAAGACATGCTCTTCTACAGGCATTGCCGCATGGAGATACCACGTTCTTGCAATTGTAGTATTGTCTTTACTAATTTAACTTTCATTAGCCACGAGTTGCACCTATAGTCAGCGTATAAATCAGTGTCTCTTGTAGCATTGAAACTATTGTCTTATGATAATCAACTCAGAAGAGAACAAGGGCCAGGAGCCACGAGTTGCACATATAGTCAGCATATGAATCTGTGTCTCTTGTAGCATGGATCCTGTTGTCTTATGATAATCAACTCAGAAGAGAACAAGGAGCAGGGAAAAAAAACATGAGCACTAAGCAGCTAGGAAGATGAGACAGTAGCATGAATGATCTCTTTCGAATTTTTGAAAGAAACAGCAGCACCTAAAAATCAATCTTTTACACACCTGGTATAAAATCTGCAACACGTAACCAAGAAATCCAGCATGCAATAATGTCAGGTAGCCTTGTTGGTTATCCGAGGGGCTTGACGTCACTGAACGATTTTCGCTATCTTCAAGTCTAGGAGCCACATAAGTTCCTCGCTCTGCATCAGAAGTCCTAATATCCAGAATGTAACCAGCTCCATCTCGGTGTTGCAGAATTCCATGAATGGAGAATGCGGAAGCAAGCTGCAAGTAGAAGTTGTGAAACAATCGCAAATAAATCATGTCAGCAGAAATCAAATGTTAAGTTTCCTATCGCTTATGTATTTTACTCAACAGCTAGTTCATGATTAGTATGTCTCCATGGACCATTTGATGCTATTTAGCAAGTGTTCCACGCCAACAATTACCTCTAGCATGTACCATACAGTGTTATTTACTTGAACCAATTAATTAACAACATTAGCAGAGATAGTATTAGCTCAAGAAAACAGGGACCTTACCCCGAAGTAGATGGTCACTAACCCAAATGTGCACCTGTTCAATTCCAGAACAATCCATATCAATAAATCAAGTTAATGGATATACGATAAGTTACAGGTCCAAGTAGAATAAATGGATTCATGACAATAAAAGTGATCTCAAATATTACAAACCGGAAGCTTATACTACGTAACCTACATACCTAAGATAAGCATTGAGTTGCATCAGAACAATAAACCCATGATAGATGACTTACTGAGTGTAAAAAATAAAAATGCCACCTCCATCGGCAATAGTGTTGCCGGTGATCAATGAAAGCAGCAAAACAAAAGCAAATATTCTGAACGACATCAGCCACACTGGATGAATCCCCTTAAGACATGTTATCCAAGCTTCATCCTTATACAATGCCCCGGCTCCTTCTCGTCGTTCTTCTCCACCATCAGCACTTGATCTCCTGCCCCCTTCATATTTCCATATAAGGTATGCAGAAAATATCATGGCAGCAAGGACCCATACTCCGCAAATAAGAAATCTCCAGTTCAACCAGTAACTTGCGTCTGTCGTATCCGTCATGACTGGCCTCCGAGTTCTCTTATCCTGCATCAAGAATCGAGATAAAAATTATTTACTCCAAACTTCATTCCCTTCGATGTTGGATGCAAACATAATGCAAGCCTAGCGTTTTTCAGCCTCTACCACCTCATACACATGGCTACAAAACTTCAATAGCTGAAAGCAATACTAAAACGAAAAAGGAAAAAAAAAAATCAAGGCTAATGTATATGAGCCTTCATTTTCCATATAGAATGGAAGGCATTCCAACCTGCATTCCTCATTTCTCAAGAACAGCAGATTCCTCTTAGATCAATAGACAAAACGCATTGCAAGGCGATTCCTCTTAGATCAAGCAGATTCCTCATTTCCTCTTAGATTCCTCTTAGATCATTTATAGATCTATACAAATGATACAAAAATGGCGATGCCACAAGACCATTGCAAGGCAAAACGCATCCTGAAGCAAAAACCATAGCACACTCGCAAATGACACCCTTGAACTTACTCCAACCAGCACTCCTCACTACTCAAGAACCGAATATTCCAATTAGACCAATATATATTCATAAAACAGTACCAATCTTTCCCAAAACAAGAAAGGCCACAAGAAGAGAAAAAGGCATGGCAACAATGCATCCTGAAGTGAGCAAGAACATACAGCGGAATCGAAACTACGCATAATCGAAGCTAAACACAACCTGAATTTACCAAGATCGCTCACAGTCACAGAACACACAATCCAATGCAAACTCAGCTTTTCAATCCTAAACTACACTCTCAAAACAAAATGCACAAACCAGAACACCAAAAAAAGAAAAAGAAAAAACAACTCCAATGAACCCAAATCATCCAAAAAAAAAAAAAAAAACAAACCCTCAAACATCAATCATTGCACACCACTCGAACTTGAACAACATATCAACAATCTCAATCAACACAACCAGATTTCTTACATGCACGAACACAGAACAGAATCAACAAAGGCAATGCAAGCATGTCATCCCCTTTACTCATCAAATCCCAAATAGGTACTTTCCAGAAGCGATAAAGATGAGAAGAAATTAATGGTACAAAGAGGAAGAAATGAGGCTTTTGCCCTATGACCTACCCGTCAAAAAACTTTCGCAAATGAAAACGACCCACCAAAAATTGAACCCCAGAAAATGGAAAAAAAATGTGCCTTTTTGAAATCAAATTCGATCTTTCTTGTGATTCTTGCATGTGGGTATCAAAGATTTGGAGAGAAATCGATGATCCACACGTCGAGGGTCCATTGATGTGAAAATGGGACAAAATGGGAAGGGAAGGGAAGGTGAAGAAACGGGTGGGAGAAAGATTGGAATTTGGTGAATTTGTGTGTGGGTAGGGTCGCAAAAGGGCAAATTGAATGTACCCAATCATATGGCAGAGGAGGAGCCCGAATCTACTCCAAGAGTATTGTTGTAATTCAAATTTCGCGTAAGAAACATTGGCTTCATGCTATAGATCCTTTCTTTGTTTCAGAATAGGTTTAATCTTGGATTAGGCCTATGAATGAAGTTTATCATGGGTTTTTTCTTATTACACATTAGATGTTTAGATTAGAGATCAATTGATAATTGAATAAGATAATATCCGACAATTGTGATATATCAAACATCAATATGGTTATTATATCCTCTGCATGTAGACCTATATCAAGTCTCCTTTAAGCATAGGTTTTGTCCGTATTGGTTGATGATGGCGCGGGACGAATATGGAGTTGGCAAGAATCACCATTTTATGGTCGTAAAGAAACATTGATCCAGTTTATGATGAGGTTTGGCGGACGAGAAGTTTTTGTGTATAAGAACAGCGTAGCCATCCATCCAATCCATGCAAACTCGTTTTGGAGCGAATGTAGCCACGCACACGAAAATGCCAATAAAGAATTTCCACACGTAGTCACGTGGTTTGATAAGCTACCTACCAATCACGACCTGGGGTTCGTCAACTGAAAGTTAGTTGGGAACGAGGAATTTTATTATGTGAACACATGTTTCATTTTCAACCAAGCCTACCGTTACACGGAATCTACCTTATATTCTCTCCCTTTTGAATAATGATAAAAATTTGACTTAGTATAATTATTAATATATATTGAATTAATATGTTTTGATATTTTTGTCTTTATGTATATAAAGAGAAAAATATGATTGTGTGGATAGAAAAAAATAATAATGAATGAGATATTATGATATAAACGGCAGATAATTTATATTTTTCAATATTAAATAATTATCAATTTAAAAAGTGTTATAATTTATATAAAATATTTATTTTTAATAATATATTATAATTTATATAGAACAGATACTTCCTTCAGATTTTCTCATGGATGTTATTGTATTTTTGTAGTTGTGTTCATTAACTTCATAATTAATGATGAGGACAACTAAGATCGACAACCTCGGTGACGGCATGGCTGATGCTCGGCGAGGCAGCTGGTGGTGGCAAGTCGTTTGAATGGATGTTATACGATTTCGTCAATGGTCATGATGCTGGGTCGTAATAGTAATAGTTGGCGGCAGTTTGTACGGCAGCGATGGCGTGGTATCTTGTAAATGTAAAAGAGTAAAACGTGATTTTATATTTATAATTTTATATAGAATTGAAAAAACAGAACATGATCCAAATCCAGCATCAAAATAGAATTAAATTAAATTTGATTTTAAATTTAAAATCAAATTTGAGTATAGCAAATTTTTGTTACGTCATCTTTTTATTTAAGAATCAATTGAAACCACGTCGTTCCAAAATAAAATCAAATAAATCATTTTGTTCTAAAATAAAATAAAATATTGAAACAAAAATTCTATAATTTGTATAATATTATAAATTATTCAAATATAATTACCCCTAAAAAAAGATGTATTTACAGTTAAATCTAGATATTTTTTTTAGATCTCATCTATTTTTGAGACTATTAAAGAGGATTGCCTAATTAACTATTAATTAGACCAAATCATCTTAATTAATTGAAAAAATTAGGTGTTGATTAATTAGAGCTCATTTGTAAGGTGTTATGTACATATTTTTAAGAGAAGGAAACCTCTTTTTCTCTCTATATTCTTTTTCTAAAATAGTTTAATTACTTTGTTAATTTCGACGTTTATCGTCCAACGAAATTAAACCAGATATATCGACGAATCAATTCAACCAATGAAAACACTTGTTTTACAATACGTTATCAGCACGAGCCTCTAACCAACTGAGATCGAAATCCAAACGAAGGTATTTTATTATACCTGCTTGTTTTGATTTTGTTTTGATCCATATCATAGTAATCTAATTAAAAATAATTATGATTCCACCGTCGGACGAAGCATCGCCTATGTAGAAACCTATTAATAAGTTTCAATAAAATTATGGTTCCATCGTCAGACGAAGTATCGCTTTTGTGAAAACCTATTATAATAGTAATCTAAAATAATTATCAGTTCCATCGCCGAACGAAGTATTGTCTGTGTGAAAACCTATTAATTATTTTATATTTTATGTTGGTGCACTTACTCCAAGTGGTGAGATTTAACTTTTGTGTTTTTCATGAATATATAATAAACGACGCAATGGCTTCCAAGGATGAAGAAATAGTAAACAGAATCCGAAACAATCTTAAAAAATTATTGTGTTTTTTATTGTCACTAGTAATTCTTAACATTATAATAATGATTTTTTTTATAATTAAATACATGATTTGAGGATATGATGAATAATAAATTTTTTTAATATATATGAGATATCAGTTGTTATAGGATCTGATTGATTTTTATTCACTTTTATAAGTAATTAGACAGCATACAACAAATCGTAGTATTATGAAAAAAAATGACAATGACTGAAAATTTTATTACTACCATCAAACTGGTATATCCATATATCGAACAACGTAAATATTTGTATATGATTTTCATTAAAAAAAATAAACTTAATAAATTTATTATTTTGATGTGTCCAGAGAACTATGACAAACCTCACAAAGTTGAAATTTAAAACACTATACCTATAAGGAGAAAACTACCTATCATGGATTCTTGATATTGAATTACACCTAAATGTAAAAGTTCTAAAACATATTATAGTTGAGGACAACGAAGCAACCCCACAAGAAAATATTCAAGCTTGATTTTTCTGAGGCATCATCTTCATGAGGGGTTGAAATCTGAATATCATATTGTCAAAAATCCATATGTGTTATGGATTAGTTTGAAAGGAAGATTTGACCACCAGAAATTGGTATTTCTTCCAAAGGACAGATATGAATGTCATATTCTAAGATTACGAGATTTTAAATCTGTGTAAGAATATAACTCTGTATTGTTCAATATTAACTCATGAATGGCTTTATGTGGAAAGGCTATATCTGAGGAAGAAATGTTAGACAAAACATATTCCACTTTTCATCCCGTAAATGTAATTCTGATGCATTAATATCAGATTCTGAAATTCACTGAGTATAGTGAATTGCTTTCATTGCTCCTGATTGCTGAAAAGAATCAGGAGTTGCTGATGAAAAATTCACAGACTCGTCCAGTTGGTTCCGTCCCATTGTTTGAAACAATGGCCACTAGAAGTGACAATTGACGCGAAAGAGGACAAGGTCGTCGAGGCATTCGTGGTCGTGAAAGATTCTATGATCGATGTTATAATCTAATTATAAGTGTGGAGCCATCAGAAAAGGAAAGATGGCAATTAGGCACAGAGGAAAGTGGCTAAAGGAAAGTGTTATACTTGTGGGATGGACAGTCATTGGTCCAGATCTTATAAAATTCCCAATCACTTTGTTGATCTTTATCAAAACTCCATCAAAGATATAGACAAAGTACTGAAAACAAAAACTTCACTGAAGATTAGTCTCGATCAATTTCACGTTGATGAATATTGCATGACAATAGGCATCTCAGAACATCTTGTTCCTCATGTTCATATACAAAATGGTTTAGCCGAGTTATTGATAAAAAAAAAAAATCTAATTGATTGGTAGACCTCTACTCATGAAAACAAAGTTGTTTATATCTGCTTAGGGACATGCGATATTACATGCTGCAAATCTTATTCTCATTAGGCCAACGTCTTATCATAAGTTCTTCATATTACATCTTATAAAAGGTCAAGAACTAAATATTTTTCATCTAAAAATTCTTGGATGTGCTGTATATATTTTTATTGCACCACCACAATGTAGTAAGATGGGTCCATAAAGAAAACTTGAAATTTATGTGGGTTTTGATACTCTTCTATTGGGAGATATCTTGAATCTCTTACTGAACATGTTTTCACCACACGTTTTGCAGATTGCCATTTTGATGAAATTTTATTTTCCACTTTAGGCAAAAATAATGTTCTACATAAATCAAAATCAGAATTTTTTTTAGAGACAATGAGATTGTATGGATTAGATATGCGTATAAATCAATGTGAAAATAAAGTAAAATGAATTATTCATGAGTAACTAAATACCTGATATTGCAAAATAAATACCTGATACTTTTAATGATGTAACTAAAGTTGTGAAGTCGCATATACCTACAGTAAATGCATCATTAAGAATAGACATACCTCAGGAGAAGGATGCTGTTAGAGATCTTGGTAAGGCTCATATTCTTGATGATAAACCATGCCTGAAGCGTGAAGGTTCAACAAGTGTAAAAGACACTATACCACGAAAAAAAAAGAAATGGTAAAAATATTATCTTAAATGTTCCAGAAAAAACAGAAATCTCACAGAAGGAATTATCCCCTGAAAAGGATAACGTCTTTGATGAGATTGCACAGCCTAAAAATCAAGAGATCTCGATCAATTATGTGTATACATATCAAGTATGAGATCGAGAAAATGTCATTGTTGATGGCATATTTCCATATGCTATTGCATCAGAAATTGATATGTCTCTTGAACCCTATAAGTGTTCAAGAACGTAAATAAAGGGAGGATTTACCAAAATAAAAAGATATAATCAAGGTAGAATTGCAATCTTTGTTAGAAAGAGAGGTGTTTGGACCTGTAGTTGCAACGCCAAATGACATTATCCCTATTGAAAATAAATGGATTTTTGTTCGAAAACGAAACGGAAAGAATGAGATTGTGAGATATAAGACTAGATTAGTAGCCCAAGAATTCTCACAAATACTTGATGCAGATTATGAGGAAACATATTCTCCAGTAATGGATGTAATCATTTTCCGTTTTCTCATTGGTTTGGCAACCATGGAAAATCTTAAAACCAGACTCATGGATGTTGTGACGGTATATTTATATGGATATCTATCTGAGACTCCTAAAGGATTAAATGTGCCAGAGATACAAAAATCTAATCAGCTATACTCAGTTAAACTACAACGGTCGTTGTATGGTTTAAAACAATCTGGTTGTTTATGTTACAATCGACTAAGTGAGTATCTGATTAAATTGGGATATAAGAATAATAATGTATGTCCATGTGTCTTTATAAAGAAATCACAAGATGGTTTTGCTATCATCCCTGTATATGTGAACGATCTCAATCTTGTAGGTACTGTACAAGATCTCATGAATGCAGTCTTACTTCTGAAGAGTGAATTTGAAATGAAAAATCTTGACAAGACTAAAGTTTGTCTAGACATACAAGTTGAACACTTAACAAGTGAATTTTTTATCCATCAATCCCTATATACTGAGAAGGTCCTTTCTCGATTTTATATGGATAAAACTCATCCCTTGACGTCTCCAATGCTTGTTAGATCATTAGGTATAAAAAAAAAAGATGAGTTTTGACCTTTAGAAAGGGAAGAAGACATCTTAGGAGATGAAGTCTCTTATTTAAGTGCAATTGGTGCGTTTATGTATCTTACTAATTGTATAAGGCCGGACATTGCTTTTGCGGTTAATTTATTAACAAGACATAGTTCAACTCCGACAAGAAGACACTGAATGGAATCAAGCATGTCATGTGATACCTTCGTGGAAACGTTGATATGGGGCCACTTCATTCAAGAAGAGTGAAATCCAGATTAGTTGTATTTGCAGATGCTGCGTATTTGTTAGATCCACATAAAGTAAGATCATAAATAGATTATGTGTTTATTTTTGGAGATACTGCAATATTGCGGAGATCGGTGAAGAAAACACTTACAGCAACATCTTTCAACCATTGAGAGCTTATTGCAATACACGAGACTATCCAAGAATGTGTTACTGAGATCCATGATACAACATATTTGAGTCATGTGGGATGTCTTCAATTCGTGAAAAGCCTACAATCTTATATAGATAATGCAGCTTATGTTGCACAATTCAGAGGAGGTTATATCAAAAACATATATCACAAAAATTCTTCTGGTCATATGATCTTTAAAAAGATGGGGTAATCGATATGCGAGAAATCTGCTCAAGTGATAACTTGATAGATTTATTCACAAAAACATTATCGGGAGCAACATTTATGAAGCTCAGGCACAAGATAGGAATGAGAAGGCTTAATAATCTTCTTGAACAAAATTCAATGTTTAAGAGAGTTCTGTTTAAGAGGGAGATTGTATTTTGTTTTCTTCGCCAAGGTTTTTATTCCACTGGATTTTTTCTGATAAGGTTTTAACGAGGCAATATTAATAGGTGATAAATACATCAAGGGGGTGTTGTAAATTATTCAAATATAATTATCTTTTGAAAATGATGTATTTACACTTAAGCTTATATATTTTCTTTAGATCTCATCTACTTTTGAGGTTATTAAAGGGGACAACCTAATCAGCTATTAATTAGACCTAATCATCTTAATTAGGTGAGAAAAATAGATATTGATTAATCATCTTGAGTCCTATAAATAGGGCTCGTTTGTAAAGTGTTATGTACATATTTTTAAGAGAAGAAAACCTTTTTTTCTCTTTATATTCTCTCTCTAAAATAGTTTAATTATTTTGTTAATTTCGACGTTTATCGTCGGACGAAATTAAACCGGATATATCAACGAATCAGTTCAACCAGTGAAAACACTTGTTTTACAACATATAAAAATATTTTGATGTCTAATTATAACAACCATTACATTTATTTTAACTTTATGAATAGACTTCCTCTAAGATGATGTCCATTTGGCGACGGATAACAGATGATGGCGAGGCGGGAGCGTGCTGGTGATATCTCTTGTTAGACTTGAAGTTATATCATCGACGCAGAGAGTCCGTAAGTCGTTGTAGTAAGTCCGCTTAATAATTCCAAGTTTATTGTTTAATAGGAAAGGCCACCACTCTTTTGTCTCGTGCATCAAATGAATCCAGCTTTTGTATTCATAAGGTAAGATGAATGCTCCGCTAATGATATTCATCTGAACCACAATATGTGACATAAACCATATGGCTTCTAACGCAAACCATTCATCTATAATACAATGCAGCACAAAGCACTTGCGCAACTTCCAAAATCACAAATGTTACACGCATATCAAGCTCAAGACAGGTAAATACATATCATAGTTACAATCATGATATCGAAAACCTCACCAGTCAACCTACTAATTACCGAAAATATTAACCAATCTAGATACATAGAAGAATTCCATCTCTCAGAACCTTAATCTAAGGCCTATTGGAACCAAATGGATGAATGATCACCACCGCTGTTGCACCCTTGAGAACCCTGGTGACAACTGTTCAACATCTCTCCCTGCACAAATCCAAAGTTCCCACACAAAAATACTATCTTCTGATATGGATATAGTACATCAAATTGTTCCATTTATCCGAAACCGATACACGGTCGCACATTCTTTACAATTTTTTAATACGCTTCTATGTGTTCCGTTTATTGGAACAAACTATCCCCAAGCATGTACCCTGTAAGGAGAAGAGGGCTTACTCCAAAGACGCACTGAAGACAGATCATGGAAGTAAGCTTGAAAGAACCCTCTGTTCTCCTTCAAAAGTTCTGTCCAAACTGCACATTTCATAACGGAATAATTTGGTGAATTTTGGTCCCATGAAATACAAAATTTCAACACCGCATTTCAACGTTCAGATGATCAAGAACTACAAACATCAGATAGTTATATAGAATAACGACAGCACCTGCAAGAGTGATCACAGGTCGAATTTTTGCGTGCTCTTCTAATGCCCTGATGCATTGATCGCGGTTCATATGAAGAACCAAGCACCTCTCAATAAGATGTTGAACCTACAGATAACACAACACATTACAATCAGATACAACAGAAGTATAAAATTATAACAATATGCGACAAAAACCCATACAATAAAAGGATATACTCGCTATTCCAATCAATACGATTTCTTAGCAGGCTCACGAATTGTAGCATAGCGATAGATTTATGTACCGCGACACAAATAGCAAAAGGCTAGATAGGCCAATCCATAGAGGAAGTGGACTCACCATCCTAATGTAGGTATGAGGGTGGCAATGCAAACAAGGGGAGAGATGATCATTGCTATTGCAATACATTTTGCTTTGAAATGAAAAGAATGATCAAATAACTATCTTCAAAACAAACAAGAATTTTGAGGTAAAAATAACAGGGCCCAAGAGAAAATATATGAACCGAGAAGCAAGATATTTTGATGGACTGTGAATCTATATATACATGAAGGAACCAAGCACTTTTGTTATCCACTGGATATCAAGTGAAGGGCCAAAAAAGCCCAAGAAATCCAAGGCCATAGACTCACCTCATCTTCAAATAAGGGATAAGAGAACCCAAAGGAAAAGGATTGGTGCTCAATGTTTTCAGATATTTGCAGAGAAACATACAATTTTCATTTTCCTAGTAGCATTTTTTTGCACACCAGTGCACTGCGTGGCATGTATAGATGCCACTTGAAACGTAGCGTTTCCTACTATGCAAGCACTTCTTTTGGTGGGTCATTGAAGGATCGATGTGGATCAGTGGGGGAAACCAAAGGCCTGGATTTGGCTAAGAAGTATCTACAAGGTACTTTTCCCAGCTTTGCCTGGATGAACCACAATCGACCACCTGGCACCGTATCTTTACAGAAATCTGTATATAGATTTCTATAACCTCACAGGGATCGGTATCTTGGAATGAAAACACGACAAATCAATACAATTTTATGATATTAAGATTTACGAGTGACTCAGACAAATCACGCCGTATGTTTAATCCAACAAGCCATTCCACCAGGATAGTAGGAATGGCGTGGTTTAGGTGTATTTTACTGGGGACATATCGAAAATGGAAGAATTACCAACCACACTGATACGCTTAACTAGTTTGGTTATTCCTGCATTAATACTGTAACTAGCATCTACCAAGTTAGTGAAGGGATAAAAACAGCCGTCAAGGACTAAGGCAAACGGAAAATTACGATACTAAGCAGAGGTGCACAAGAACTTACAGCAGTCAGATTCTTCGTCTATTATCGACCCGGGATTTCTTGGGAGGTGGACCAGGTTGTATACGGGAAGCGCTCGACCCAATCTGAAAGGCATGGTGCAGAGCACAAGATTCGAAATTCAAAACCCAGAAAGTAGAAAGCGTCAGTGATATTAATCATATCGTGTACAGCTCTCACCTTATCGAGCTTTTCCCTGACTGTTCGAACGGTTTCATTCATCGATCGCGAAGTGAAATAGTCCTGATGTTTCATGAAAAAATGTGAAAAAGGGAAGTCAGAGGGAGAAGTATCACAAAACAGAAGCGCATGCAACCACATAACTTTGTGGATGAAACAAGAAGGAACATGGTAGCCTCAGAATGAATCTTGATGTCAAAAAAAATAAAAAATTACCGGATTAGAGGACACCCTCGTGACTAATGAATGATTCCCTTTGACGTTTTGATAAGACTCTTTAGCATCCCTAAATACACAGAATTCACCCATTTCACTTCAACACGAGACTCCCAAAACCATCATTCTAAAAGCACTGACCAGATGACTAATTAGAAACATACCAGCTTTGCTTATAGTCTGGATAGTGTGTCCCAGAGGTACTTCCAGGAGATAAAGGATCGGTGATAGCCCCCAAATGACGAAAGTCAAACAACTCAGACCTATTGGAGCTCCCACCTGTTGCAACAAATGACACAACCATAAGCATCAGTTCAGGTACCTAAATCATACTAGTACTTGAAAAACAGAAATTTGCTTGACTTTGCATGAGACAAATCACATCCTCCTTGGATTTACTGAGAAGGAAACTTACATCGTATTCTTGACAGCACCTCTTTTCTCCTGAATTCTAGTTTCTCTTTTGTGTCGGATAGACTTTCATAGTTAGGAGAATAAGAGACCTGCAGCTTGTTCGCAAGAAAAATGGAGTCATCTAGCTTCCTTTTTGCGAACCTATAGATATCAATTCAAGAAATTATTGATGACCCAATTTGCTTCATACTCACGAGAAATGATATAGATAGACTGAAATACAAAACGCATAGCCCTCAGTATTATACATAGCACTGTAACTTTTTCTCATGTCAACAGCGAATTAAATGCCGAAATCATGAGAATGGGCTTCAGTCATGAGTCACCTAGCATTGTCGATCTGGCAAAATTTTATCCAGTAAATATCGGTAAATGGTTCACATTCTTCAGCATCCATGGGTTTACACCTGCACATTACGAAAACAACAAACAGGTCATTATACAGATTAATCCTGGCAAATTAACATGCCGAAGTTTCAAGAAGAACTTGTTCCACAAAGAGAGACATTCACGCTTTTCATATGCTAATGAGTTATTGGCAAGCATTAGTACTTCAGCTTTCCTAATTCAATTGAGCCTTGGATCTAAGTATATCAGCCTCACTTCTCAGTTGATTCAATCTGGTCTCCTTAAGTTCCACAAATTTCTCAAACCCTAGCCTCCTTTGAAGTTTACCAGTAAAAGCACGCCCAACCAGCATACAAAGAGTGCTTTTGTGCATATGAGTCTAAGACATGCAATTTTCCAAATAACAAAGAGAGATAATTATATAGAGCTAAGAGCATCTAGAAGTCGTCATGTTCGGTGTCATGGATCAAGTACTGGCACTACCTTATATATTCAGATTCAAACGAAACAAATAGCAGAAAAATCACTTCCAAGGACGAGCTCTCATAAAGTGGGTTCACACACTAAACCATCAGGGAAAAAATAATTCACTTCTAACATAGAATCGCAATCACCCTGTATGGTTTCAGGTAACAGTGTGAACCCAACAACAGCTTAGGTATTCTTGTTGAGCTTATAAACTATTCGCCACGATCTTCATCTCCCAACAATTATCTTCAGTGATAAACATCGAGTAAAATCAAACTCCCACAACCCCCTTTACCCGATGACCGTCTTCATTCGCATCCACACGAGATCAACCACAATACCACATCATTTCATACTCATGTCATGAGTATCAACTTCATCTCACCCATTAAATAATCGAACACTCTAAAATCAAACCCATGAAACCCCATAAACACAAACCACAACGGATGCCAAAGTCACATACTCCTCGACTTCTCCATATTGGCTAAAGAGTTGCTTCAGCTCATCACCACACCCCAACTCCGGAACATTCCTCACTACCAAATACCTGAAACCATATTCAAAGATCAAATGAAACAAATCCTCTAATCGAAATAAAAATCATCAAACAAGAAAGGGGGAAATTGACGAACTTTGATTCGTCGCAGACGGTGTAGACTCGAACTGCCGCTGGTTCGTCCTTGTATCGCGGCATTGAATTGGATTGCGATCGGTGGATTTGAGAGGAGATTGTTGGATCGAGGAGTGGATGGTCGATTCTAGGGTTTCTAGGGTTCCGGCAACGGCGAGGTGGTGGCGGTGGCTCGCGGTGGGCAGAAATTGAGTAGTTTTCTGTTGTTTTATGTTGAGAAGGAAATATGGGTCACCAGTCTCAATATAGTGGACTAACAAATAAATTAACGAATGTGTAACAATTCTATAGAACTTACAACTGATCATGCATATGCGATTCAACATAGGGGATTTGACAAATATATGTAGTATTTAACTGGATTTTGATATATTTATTTAAAATCAAAATTATAAATTAAATGAAATGAGAAATCAATAATTAATAGGTTTATTATGTTGATATATACTCCAAGAACGTATATTCTTTCATTATAATCTTGACGTTAATTTTAAATTACTTTTTTGGTTACAAATTAATTAAAATTTTTTATTTTGTTCATTTCAAAATAAATAAAACGTTTTTATGGATAACATTTTCACAAAAAATTATAAAATCTAGAGAGAATTATCATTTGCTCTCAATTTTCAATCTTATTTATCAATAAGTCTTTCATCAGATTTTTTTTATCAATAAATTCTCAACCATAATTTATGTTCTGATTTACCCTTATAACAAACTAAGGAAACAAATCATATAAATTAATATGAAAGAAACATATTTATGTAAAATCAAATTATAATATTCTAATCCTAATCTTTCTCCTTCTCCAACGTCGCCGACGCCGTCGCCCCTGGTCACTATCGTCATCAAAGACACAATATGTCTTTTTCACACGATAGTGCATCCTTGAACCTAGCGTTTTCTTTTATTTTTTCCTCCAACGTAATCTTTATCGTCGTGATTTTTTCACAAATAGTGTGTCGATTTCCACAGACAGTGCGCCTCAAATAGTGATTATTTTGTGCGTCCAACACAAAAAAAAAATCAAAAAAAAAATTCAATGTGAATCTGTCGATCGGAATGGTGCGTCAATTTTTTACAAACAATGCGTCGATTTTCACTAATAGTATGCCTCATCCAATACGACTTCGCTGGTGTCCCTTTCGGATCCCGACCTGATTATGCTTGACGAAATCCTCACAAACAATATATCATATTCAATCCGGGGTTGATCTCCGTGATCATCACAGTGCGTTTAATCTTCTCATCAACCTTTTACCACCATGACCAACTATATCATCAAGAACATGGCAGTGAAATTTGCCTTTTTAGCGAAGCCGACGACGTAGCAATTGTACAGAAATAAACAAAAAGGAGTGATGGTGTTTTCGGGTATCACGACGAATGAGAACGTGAACGCGCATGTTGTGGAGACGAAGGCTGGGAACAAGATCGTGACGATGATGTCAAAATATTTGATTGTGAGATTCACAGTACAGTATTCGCATGAAAAAAAATGCTAATTTGGGGCAGATGATGAAACGGTTCATCAAACTCAGAGCTCATCTTCGTGTTAACATTATGGGGCGAAAATGGGGATACGATTAAGATTACGGTTTGGTGGAATTGGTTGAATTTGGGAGTGCGATTGGTAGAATTTGAAGATATGACCATTAATTAGTTTTCAAAAGTGAATTGATATAGAATAAGGCAAATGTTTAAAAAGGAATGAATTATTGAGTTAGGGCACAATCGAATCGTATTTAAAAGAAATAAAATCGAATGGTAATTTAAATCTTAGATGTCATTTTTTGATAAATAAGTTCTAAAAGTGACACCTTTTGATAATTCATACTAAAATCTATACGCTGCAATAATACATTTCAGTAACTTTTTTTATCTGTTACAGTAAATCCCACCATTACAGAAAAAACAAAACAAAAAAACAAAAACAAAACAAAAGAGTAGTTTTCTTCCATCAAAATTCACAAAAATTCAACACAGATATAAATTCTCGTATAAGTTACTCTCTCCGTTTCACAACTCTTGGAACGGTTTGATCCGGATTGATTTTTTATATCTATGTTGAATTTGATATATTTTGATTAGTATATTATGATTTTTTATAATGGTGATGAGTTTGATGTGAAATGATGAAAGAGAATGAAGGAGGTAGTGGAGTGTTGTGAAATATTGCGGTTATTTAAATATAAAGTTATTTTCAAATAAGAAAATAAAAAAAGTGTTGCAAGATTTGTGGAACGATCCAAAATAATCAGAACAAGTCTAATGTATTATGCATTAGGATTGTTATATATATTTATAATATAGCATTTTCCTATTAATTGGGAACTCCAATAATGATCATTTTTCTTGTTATAATTTGGCTTTGGTCATTTGCATGGCGAAATTTGACAATGAACATGACTTTGTTATTTTTGTCATATCATCAATGGTTTGGAGGGAACGAAAAAATAAAATGGAGAGAAAAATAAAATACCTAAATTTAGCATATCATCATCGGAATACCACAGCCATATTTTAACATTTTCATATTATTCATAGGTAAATTATAAGGAAAATATGGATATATGTCAAAACACATCTAAGTTTATGCGTGCCTAATATAAATTAACGGTTGATATTAGAATGTGAGGATAGGTATGTATGGAATATGATCCTCACTTTATGATAATGAATCTATTAATTATTGGATTCTCATCTCAAGATGCATCTGTCCTTCATGTTTTAAGCACAATCGTTAGATTTATTTAGACACACCTAAATCTCGATACGTCATAGCATATTTTCATCAAACCTAAATCATAACTACAAATATGTAAATTTAACCTAAGCCATTAGACTTACCCCGAGTATTGCAAGAATTGTGAAAGGGAGGAAGTAAACAATTTCAAATTAATTTGAGACTGAGATAGTGATAGAATCTACTCTCTCCGTTCCATAAACTTTACAACGTTTTTGTAAGTAGTTTGAGGGATTTCGTTACTCATTTAAACTACACGATTTATATTTTCTATTGATCTCATGTTATTGTACATAACATTTAGTATCATTAATATTTTATGATATTTTAAAAAAATAATGTTTGATTGTCTTATAATATGGATCAAAATTTATATCATTGTACGTATTGGATTAAAATAAAGTAAAATATATGAGATGAAGCAGTAAGTTTTAGTCTTTTGGTGACATGACATAATTTGGTTTTTTGAACCCCGATACTGTTCAAACTACACATCCAAAACCCTCGTCTGATCGATGAGATCCGTTGTCTCGGCATTGATAGGGATTCAGGTTTTCATACAACAAAGGGCGTCCGGTGCAGATTTCGGTGTTCTCGTTAGGGTTTGATGGTAACTTACCAATTTTTGGGTCATTGGGATTCTATTTTTGACTTGTCTATTTGGTTCAAAGATTGCTGCATTATGGGCTATGTAGAAAACCGAAAGCGATTACTTCGCAACTGTGATGTGTTGGGCGGAATGTTATTTGCTCATAGATGCATGAACGTGACGAATGAATAACGGAATGCTGCAATACCTCATAGACGTCTTGTAGTGTGGGACACTTACGAGGACTAGGTAGATTAAGTTGCTTGACAGTAGGCGAAGGAATTTTGAGTCACTGAAATTTCCTTATTCAAGGGGGAGCATAATCGTTTGGCTTGAATGCCGCATTCATGCTTGTCTTTTTCAAAGGATGTGTGACGTTCTGCTATTGATGTGCCTGCAATAGAATCGGAAGATAATGCGCTGAATGTGGACTGGAATCATGATAAAGTTGGCATGCATAATAGTACATGGAGTTATACTGCACATACGTAATGGACTGATGGGGGAATGAGCATAATGTTCAATCCCGTGAAACTCCTTACACAGGATCAACCCAGACTGGCAACTCCAAATCATAGATGACTGATCTGTTAGGCCGTGGAGGTTTGCTCTTTGAAGGCCTTGATGAGCTGAAGCAGTAATGTATATGCTATGTGGAGTTTACTGCTGCAGAAGTTGTAGAACCCAGGATAATTAAGTTTTTGGATAAAGAGTAGAGAAAGACATACTGGAGCTTGAGCCTGCAGATTCAGCTGCACGTGTATGAGCTTTGAGATTAAGTACGATGTATAGAATCCTTGATGCATTTTCAGACATGGTGATGACAGGAAGAGTTATTAGGGAGATTGTAGATGGCAAAGTGTAACGAACGGGTCAGTTAATAATAAATACAAACAATAATAAGTGCTCAAAAATAAATGAGACAAAGAATTTTACGTGGAAACCCTTACAGGAGAAAACCACGGACGGTCGCCGACGACGAAGAATCCACTAACCAAATGAGGAAATACAAAAAAGAAGTTACACTCAAAATATTGAGAATCTCACAATAAGGGATAGAGATAATAATCTCTAAAACAAATCCCTTAAACCCTCAATGTGTTTTTGTGTGTATATGTGAATAGTGACTTCTTCTTATTTTATCATTTTCTCTCTCTCCTATTTCCCCAAATTCTCCCTGATTCTTGCCTCTGCTCCTCCCCGAGCTCTTCTTCAAACACCAAACACGCCTTCTCCCTTTCTCTTCTTCTTGCATCTCTCCCTTCTCCAGCCTCTCTTGGATTTTGGTTCTGTGTCTGATTGCTCCTCTCAAATCCTCTGCCCGTATTTATAGCAAAGGAAAAAAGAGACGTGCAGATTTTTTTGTGCCTTATGAAGACAAAAACGGCCAGATAAGGTTAAAGGCGGCGGCGACTAAGTGAGGACAAAGACGGCGGCTGGTGATGGTGGCGGCGGCTAGTCAAAGGTTTGAGTCACCATCAACACAAAGCAGAAGCGCCGGCCTTGCATGTATAAGGACCAGAACAGCAGCGTGCTGTGGAGCTTTTGGAACAATGATGATGGACGCTCGGGTTTGTTTGTGCTTTTGCAAACAGATGAGATTGGTCCTGGAAACAAAAGAAAGGTATTTTTCACACTTCTCCTGGAGCCTGAGCTGTACAGTGCAATGAAGTAGCTCTCCATGCTACCTGTTGTGCTATGCTAGAAATTAAGCGACATATTCTTTTTACTACTTTTTGGTATGTGCTTTAATTTTCTTACTTCATTATCCTCCATTTTATTTGCCGCATGTCGAACACTGTGCCACTGATAGAGTTTTTGCAGCTAACTAGCATATGCTTTTTGCAGAAAGTGGTTTTACGTAAGTGGAGCACTATTCTTGGAAATTTCATGAGTATTTTGATTGACTGGTGATGACTTGCGTACTGGTTTAAGAGTAAAGCGAAGATGTAGGAAAAATGTTTCCCTTATTCTTGAAGTGTAGGCATAGAGAAAGTGTGCCTCCTTCATATACTTCAAAGCGACGCCATACTGCCATTAATAATAGCCCTTAATGCGGATTGCTAATCCATGGATATATAAGTTGAAATTGATTGCATCTGTCATTTATACAAATTTTTCAGTCCTTGGGATAAACTAGAATCTGTAAATTATGGAAAACTCCTTCTTTGTCTTCTACCTATGCTTGTTGATGACGGTTCTTGGGCTTGCAGACCATGGGCTCCTAGATGAAGCTGATGCGCTCGGAGATCTTGGAAGCTTCAACGTTCAGGAAGCTGCTGATATCGATTTGCTTGAAGAGCGTACATGGTCTGGTAGTCAGGTTATCGTGAGCGTGGATAGCTTTGGAGCAATTGGCGATGGCATTTCCGATGATACCCAGGTAAGTAGTGGAATGGTTTGATGAATATTTGCTTGCTTGTCATAGCTGCTTGATATAATGATAGTACCTCTCCTTAAAATTATGTCTAGGCCTTTGTAAACGCATGGACGCAGGCCTGCTCTATACCAAAAGCAATTTTCTTGGTTCCTCCTGGGCGAACCTATCTTGTAAATGCCACAAGATTTAAAGGGCCTTGCTCGAAGAAGTTAATCGTCGAGGCAAGTGTCATTATACAGAAATGTGATTTTTTCTTTCCTTTTATGGCGAAGTTACAAATAATCAAGTCCCATTCATCATGTCGATCTGGATCTGGTTAACCATATTGATTTCACAGTTGATTCCATGCAGATTGATGGAACCATAGTTGCTCCAGACAGCCCAAAGGATTGGAATCCGAAGTTCTCCAGGCTCTGGTTAGATTTTTACAACCTGACTGGTGTTCTTTTCCGCGGTGTTGGTGTCATTGAGGGCTCAGGCAGTAAATGGTGGGCAGCGTCTTGCAAAAAGAATAAGACCAATGTATTTAAACTACTCCCTTGATTCTCTTTCGTATGTCGTTTCCATTGACATTTACTGACACATTGTTTCTTCTTATGTACAGCCATGCAAAGGAGCCCCATCGGTGAGGATAATATTCTTTCTCTATTTTCACATCCCTAGTTAACCAGTGATTCATCTAAAAGCTTGTTGATTGAAAATAAATTTTGATACTGCAGGCATTTACGATAGAGCAAAGCTCGGCCATTAGGGTCAAAGGTCTGATGATCCAGAACAGCCAACAAATGCATTTGGTCATATCTCATTGTGATTCTGTGAGGGTGTCTGATGTGCTTATAACAGCTCCGGGAGACAGTCCTAATACCGATGGAATCCATATCAGCGACTCGACCAATGTCGTTCTGCAGAACTGTAAGATTGGAACAGGTATTAGTATTACCATAATTCATCTTAATGGAAATAGCTCACATTCTATCAGTGCCTATGCGAAGACATAATGCCAGGAGGTTTAGGTTGATTAGTGTTGACGGATCTAGGCCACTATATGTTTTCTCTACATCCTCTTTACATGGTTAGGCTGCCGCATTGTCCGTCTACCCCATTCTTGCTTGGTTGTGGTCTGTGTGATTTTGAAGATTATCGACTCTCTTGCTACTAGCTGGAGTTATTATAATTTCCAACAGTATCATCATAATATGGGTAGTGTTGAACATGGTGATGTTGGATCTGGTTGATAGGAGATGATTGCGTGTCGATCGTAAATGCAAGCTCGAATATCAAGATGAAGTCTATGTACTGTGGGCCGGGGCATGGATTCAGGTATCTTCTGGACTCTCAACATAATGTTTGAATCAGGAAATGAAGTTGTCCAAGGTTGGGAGTAAAGTAAACCATAATTTTATTATTTGGTAGCATATGCTCACTTACAAATCCATGTATTTTATCATTTATTTTTCCTGCTACGACAGCATAGGAAGCCTTGGAAAAGATAACTCCATAGCTGTAGTGACAAAGGTGGTCCTTACCGGGGCGTATCTCAAGAATACGACCAACGGACTCAGGATCAAAACCTGGCAGGTAATGTGTCCCGTTCCTCAGGCATATATGACAAATCTTCCCTGATCAGAAACTTCACAAGTTTAATGATTCATCCATTAGTGGTAGTTGGTTAGACAGAGAAGTATAAACTAATTATACGGCTTCTTCAATGAACTTCGAAGATAAACTACTTATTTCTTAAAGGATGGAAGTTGGAGCTGATGGCAACTAGAAGTTTTTTAATTCCTTCTGAATTCGCTCTTCCTAAGCTAACTTTTGTGTTGCCCTTAAATTTGGCCTAATATGATGATTGATATGCATTTTCTAAAATATTATGGGATGAGGAATCTGTAGCTGCACTTATTCTGAAACATGGACTCTCAAGTAAAGATCATGTTCGGTTTAATTCTTTGCTGCAAAACAGCTGATATAAGTGTTTGACCTTGTTTGTTTTGTTTGACGAATTGGTTAAGGGAACATGAAATTGATCTAACAAAGATAAATAGAATTTAGCATATATGCTTCAAGTTTCTCGTTAGTCTCGCAAGTTGAAAGGCATCAGCTTTCCGTTGTCCGGAATTGCATTTTGTTGGATCTTTTTGGATTGTAGAGCCTGGCATGTGTCTCTTGTTTATGTCTTGGCAATTTAGGGAGGATCTGGATATGTCAAAGCAATACGATTTGAGAATGTGAGGATGCAAGATGTAGCAAATCCCATCATCGTTGATCAGTTCTACTGCGATTCTCCAACAGTTTGCCAGAACCAGGTAGAAAGTTAATATCTGTCGTGAACTCTTAAAAGTTAGAAGATAGGTAGAATGAGGATTTTGACTGAGCAAGAATGCCAGTGCTCTGAACTCGTATACGTTTTTTTCTGCAAAGGAGAGGAAACATAGTAATCATATTGGTCACGGCTATATCTCAGCTTGTTCACTTCGCATCATAACCTTGACGATCAAGGTTCAATTCTTGGGAATAGTATGACCTCTGAATTGAGCCCAGTTGTTGACTAATTTTCCGGCCATATTTATTTAGAGAATGGGGTTAGTGTGATATTATCCAATGTATGTCTGAAAGATAATAGTTGCAGGTTCTCCTATAAGGAGTTTCAGTTTTGTGCTCCATGTCTGCATATCTTATGACAAATGTTTGGCAAACTATCCACTTAATGCCCTCCCTTGATTTGCTAGACTTCGGCAGTCCAAATAAGCGAGATAGTGTACCAGAACATCAGTGGGACTACGATAAGCAAGGATGCCATGAAGTTTGCATGCAGCGATACTGTTCCCTGCTCAGACATTGTTCTCCACAATGTCAACCTCATAGGGGACAACGGTGGCTCTGTGGAGACCTTCTGCAACTCGGTCACCGGATTTGGAATCGGTGTAGTTCGTCCTGCGGCTGATTGCCTTTCGTCGAACCAGAAAGACTCCAATACAACCGATATCAGGATCGCTCAGGTTGCGGACTCAAGACAGGAGTTTCCTTCTCCGGCTGAACTTTGATTGTTTATTTTTCTATTTTTTGGATGGCGGTGATTACTAGCAGGTGATCATACTGGAAATTATGGCATATTTGGCCTAATCAATGTATAATAGAATGTATGACTAGGGAATGCTAGTGTTTAGGATTTGATGCAAGTCTGTAAGTACTAAGTAGCTGGAGCTCAATATTTCATGGTTGTATTAAGAAAATCATATTTGTCAAAATAAAAACGGGATGGAAAACGTGAATGTTGTAAAGCTGGTTTGAGCATAATGTACTATTTTTGATACGATATGATTATACATATGGTAAGTTTTACAATTTAGTTATTCGGTAAGGTTATACATAAGATATGATTATATATACGGTATGAGTGAAAATGATATCTTAAATTATGATACGTTTGACCTCAAATGATGACAACTCAAGTAAAAGACGGAGCTAATAAGTCACGAGTGAGGTCGGTCGCCCCCACTCAATTTATAAATATTAACAGGCTTATACATTTGATTAGTTATAATGTTAAATTAATCCTGTCAAATTTTTTTCTGTATCTTGCTGTATTTTTTTTTTCTCCATGTCACTTAAATTCATTCAAGTTGTTCATTTGAATCATTTATTATGGTTAGGTTTTTCTCTTAATAGTCAACTTAAGTGATTTAATAGTTCAAATTAACTAATAAGATATAATTTTATGTTATTTGTTTATTTTTCGGGTTTTCCTTCGCTACCTACAAAAATTAAAGGGCTCTTTGTGCATGTTTAATAATTAAATTTAATAAAAATCATTAATTGTTAAAAGCATAATAGCTAACAGTCTTATACAAATATTAAATGTTTTATCTTTAGCTCAATTATAAATTTCAAGAACTTTATGGAGTATTGTATTGATTTTTATAGAAATAATTTGATTTTCGATGATATAAAGTTACTCTAATTTCGTCCCAATTGGTACATAATTCTGGCTTCGTCGCGGAATAAATCGATTAATGAACGTCTTGATTATTTAAAATATGTTTAAAAAATCTCATTGAACTATTCTTTTTGCTGTGTTGGAAATGAGAGAAACCTTAACTTAGCCAACCGAATATCATTATAAATATATAATATAAATATAACAAGTTTTTTTTGTTATCCATATGTTCATTTCTTATTGGTTAATAGTTATCAATATGTCTAACTTTTCATTGATTGATTTCTCGATGAATTAACTAACATTATTAAAAACTTCATTATTAAGCATATCAATAACTTAGTAATTATATGAAAGTTTAAATCAATAATATTACACATTTTTTTTATTTCATCGAACTCTTCTTTTATCGATTATGATATGAATAATCATAATAAAAAAATTGAATTTTTTTAATTTTATTATCTTATATTATAATAATGTTGATGAATTTATATATTATCCAATACTAGAAGTTTATTATAATTGAACAATGCATGAATAACCGATTAATCAAAATTTATAATATATAATATAATAACTTAATCTAAAATGGATTATGTGTTACTAATAAAAAAATATAAAATAATACATCACAAAAAATATAATCGAATTTTATATTTTAGGTCTAGTTTCTCTGCTCGTTACTTATCGATTGCCTAAATATAGATTTTGTTCAAAATCAGGGCTGTGTGCAGCAAGGATGGTCTTAATGATCTCTTGATTAGCAGCTTCTTTCATGGATCATGTGACCAAGAATCTGTGATTCTCTTTATTCATGAGATTAGAGATCGGAGTAAATCTCTCCGAACACCCTCACACGCCGGAAACCTACGCTCCCCGTGGGCCGCCGCTGCCCCACCACAAGTTATCCATCTCCCCCCCCCCCTCTCTCTCTTTCATGGCACTTTCTCATCCCCACATTATCATCTCATCATCATCAACAATGTCTCTCCTCTTCTCCCCAAACCCCTCATTCAACACCTCACCTCTCCAATCCACCCATGGGACCCACCGACGCCGCCGCCGCGGCAAGGAGAGTCGCCGGCATCGCCGGCCACCTTATTCCGGCGGTATCGGACTCCGGTGCTCCATTGATGGAGCAATGTATCGCTTCGAGCTCGATGAAGGACGCGTATCATAGGATTCACGGCGAGGTGTCGTCGGAGCCGGTTGTGTGGAGTCCGGCGTCAGATGAGTGCGGAAAGGAGTTCGTCGATATCATCTACGAGAAATCTGTCGGCGAAGGGATCGCTAAGGTATGAATTATTTCGATTCAATTTTTTTTTCTTATGAGTGTTTGTTATTTTGATAGTTTGATGTTTATGGTTATGCTTTGTGATCTAACTGTGACTATAAGGCATAAACTGCTACAAGCAACTTTCAAACTCGGTAATGTTTGTGATGTGGTGTTTCTTTGAACTTGATAGATTACGATTAATAGGCCGGAGAGGAGAAACGCATTCAGGCCGCAGACGATTAAGGAGCTCATCAGGGCGTTCAATGATGCCAGGGATGATAGTTCCATTGGGGTCATTATTCTTACAGGAAAGGTAATTTCACATTCGTTTGCAACTGTTGAAGGAGTTTTTGGTAGTCTGGATGTGAACATGCGGTTTTGTCTCTGAATTGAATTGCTTGCTTTTATGTGATGGACGTTCTGTAATCTAATGCTTGTCACCTTTTTATGATGTTTATGTTGTTAGATTCCTAGATTTGGTGTTCGCCCCATAGTCTCTGCTTGTGGTATAAAAAGCAATTTGATAATTTAGACTCAAATGGCCGTTTGATAATGAATTAATTCTCTCAGGTGAGAAAAACAAGTATGAAATCATTTATTGTAGTTAAACGATTTCACGATGCCCATGTTTTGCAGGGAACCAAAGCATTCTGCAGCGGTGGTGATCAGGCATTAAGGAAAAGCGATGGTTATGCAGACTTCGATAATTTTGGTCGCCTAAATGTTCTAGACTTGCAGGTACTCACTTGTTTCAGGGAACGAATTGATTTTCTTGTTGTTTCTCTGTTTCCTTGTTAGTTTTTTACTTCAATATGCTATACTGGTTTTCCTTTTCAGGTTCAAATAAGACGGCTTCCGAAACCAGTTATTGCAATGGTATACTGAGCGGTGGTGCTTTAACCTTTCTTGCCTGTGCTGCTCCGTCACTCACTATGTCATGTCCTTTAAGGTTGCTGGTTATGCTATTGGAGGAGGGCATATTTTGCACATGGTCTGTGACTTGACCATCGCTGCAGACAATGCTATTTTCGGTCAGACTGGCCCCAGGGTATTCGACTACATGAGACCTCTTTTGTTAACTAGTTGCAGCCATCAGCTGTAGTTTTTCTTGAATACTCTCTATCTGGGGTAATGGCAGGTCGGCAGCTTTGACGCTGGCTATGGAAGTTCCATCATGTCTCGTTTGGTAAGTTTGTCCAAAATTTATTGTTCAGTTGTAGGTCATAGTGCGAAGGTGATTCGTGAAACAGAGGATGCATTGTTGGTGAGGAACAAGTCACCTTAGGCTGATGGGCCGCATTACATCCTGATTACACCCTTTGTGCCAAACATGACCTAGGGGGATAGATTTGTTTCTGTGTTGCACTATAGTTGTGTAAAGTTTCATGTCATCATTTTTGTCGCCATGTTGACATGCTTTCTCGTACAGGTTGGGCCTAAAAAGGCAAGAGAAATGTGGTTTCTCACTCGTTTCTACACTGCCTCCGAGGCTGAAAAAATGGGGCTGATCAACACTGTGGTGCCAGTTAGTTATCTTCTACGCTTGAATATTAGATTAGCATGACCTACATGACATTGTGCTGATAGGGATCTCTAGTTGTTATGTTTTATGCGAGTCCTCGTTTTCCGTAGACGATTTCATGAGGATCAAAATCACATGCAGCTGGACGATCTAGAGAAAGAAACTGTCAAATGGTGTCGTGAGATCCTGAAGAACAGCCCGACTGCTATCCGAGTGCTGAAATCAGCTATAAATGCAGCCGATGATGGCCATGCTGGACTCCAGGTACCTTCATCGTTCAGTCATATCATCAGCATTCATCTGAAATGACGACAACCTTTTAAAGATGAATCTACCAATTTTACCTATCTTCCCACGTGTAGGAACTTAGTGGAAATGCGACACTCATATTTTATGGAACCGAGGAAGGTAATGAAGGCAAGATAGCTTATATGGAACGAAGACGTCCAGATTTCTCCAAGTTTCCTCGCCGGCCTTAGTACCCACCAAGGTTGTGGAAGCTGTGGAATATGTAAAGACCCACAAAGTGTGAAGGCCTTTGCTTAATGCCCAAACAAAAGCTTCAGTTCTAATTGCCTCAGAACTCAGAAGTGGGTGTAGCACCCAGGTCAACCTGAAATGCATATCTAATCATATTGCACTGCCGAGGGCTTAAGCGAGCGCCTTTAGATTCGTTTGACGACAATGGTATCAACTATTCGTTCATCGTCTATGATAACTTGTGAAGTAGTCAGGCTGCTCTGTATCGCATTCTAGTTCTGCAATGGAGTTTTGAGTTCACTGTATCAAATTGTACGTAGCAGAGGCCTTGCAGAAGCGCAAGCTACAGATTGTAACATACCTTTGCTGCCAATAATTGTCGGAGAAATTCATTTCACAACTGTGAGAAGGGCTAAAGATTTTGTATATGCTTCAATCATTTAACTCATATACAGAGAGGGGAAATCAATTAACAGAATCTATTGATATGATATGTGCTTCCCAAATACCGCAGACATATTATTGCATACCTTATTGCGCATCATAAAAAGAGAATAATGTTACCATTAAAAAGCAATTTTCGATAAAACAGCACTATTTTGTTTGGGAGACATAGTTTAGAAAAACACCGTTTTTGCAAGACATAAGACAAGAACAAAACCGAGGGTCCTGTCATGGAGAGTAGTATTGAGTTCGTCACGGTGATGCCGTTATAACCTAGTAAAGATAATTACTGTTTTGTGTTTCAAATTAACCAAAATATTTTTTATTTAAATCATCTTTAAAAAAAAATATTTTAATAAATTTTTACATAAAAAAATAATAAATATGTCACGTTTGTTACAATATACTTCATAACTTTATGGTCGAGGGATTTGGGGATTTGGGTTTCGGGTTGGATTGTGTGTTGCGAGGAGGAGGAGGATTGGATGAGATCGGAGGAGAAGAGACGACGACAGCCGCGTTGCGATGAGGTAAGTGTTTAGGATATGATATTTATTTGTATAGAAAAAATTATTTTAAAACAATTATGTTTTTAATTTTTAAAAACATATTTATGAGAAATTAAAATCTTTTGCTGTATTGGAAAACAAAATGATTGAAAAAATATATCTATAAAATATGCATAAATTCTCGGGTATCCAGACATAATATTCCCACATAAAAGATATTTTTATCCGATATATCAACTATAATCAACTATAGGTCATTCCCTGTGCCAGGAAGCAGACACATATACCACTCTCAAAATTCCACGCATGTCACACTTTCTGACACGAGCGCACTTCTTCAGATAATTCAAAACAAACCCATAAACAAACGAAATACTAAATAAAAACAGAAGAGCCATTGCCATTGCCATTGCCTTGATGGTCCTGATGGAGTATCACAATATCGAGAGACTGCAGCGAAATCTATGTGTTTTCAAGAACGTGACGATCAGGGAGGTAGCAGAGAAAAAGACTAGAAGACTCGTCGAGGTCCCACACACAGCCTCACTTTCCCACACCATGAACGTCCTCGTCGCAAACCGGGTAGTCGCAGTGCCGGTGGCGGCCCCACCGGGACAATGGATCGGTGCAGGAGGGTCGATGATCATGGAGTCGGATAAGCGCACGGGCGCCGTGAGGAAGCATTATATTGGTATGGTTACTATGCTTGATATCCTTGCACATATTGCAGGAGATGATCACAGAGGGGACGGAGAATCAGTGTCGGGTCTTGATCAAAGGTTGGCGGTGCCGGTGTCAAATATTATTGGTCGTTGCCTCGAGAGCCTTAGCCTCTGGACTTTCGGTCCTAATACTAGGTATTTTTGTCTTATTTATCTTTCTTGTCTCAGAGCATCCATATTGGATATCAGGCTCAATCTCCATAAAAGATGACATAAAGGACACTTATGAAGGGACTCAGGTTTAAGTTGTTTAATTTTCACACTGGGTTTTTGTTGGGGTCCGTAAATAGAGAAGGATTTGTGCGAAAAAAAGAAAAAAGAAATTCAGATGACCCAAAAAGGGGGGAAAAAAAAGGATGAATAGTGTATGAGGTGCTCAAGAGCAAACTCACACAAAAGAGGTTTGAATAAAGTCTATTCAACTATGGTGGGAAATCCTTTACTCTTAGTATTGAACTTAAAAAAGGAGTACATCATTGTGGTCTTTTTTTAGGCATTGAACTTCAAAACAAGAGATATTCTATAGAGATTAAGGGTGAAAAAAGAGAATCATTGTAGTTGCTCTTAGTGTTGTCATTTATTGGTACTTGATAGATTGATTAATCTTTTATAATCATTAGATCAGCAGTTCGATATCTCATGTTGTTAAATTTTTTATTAGAACTTTTTAGTCTAAAGTTAGTTAATAAGTTTAATATAGTCTTATTTTTTGTCAATAAACTTTTTGTCGTCAAATTCTCTTTTCTTTCAAGTTATTTTTTTGGGATTGATTAATGGTGAAGTATGCAACTGATTATTACAAGAACCCAAATCCAATTTTGGTGGAACCATTGAGGTTCATATGAGATAGGAGTACTAATTTCTTTTCCTGATCTATATATGTTCAATGCAGCATCTTAGACTGTATGGAAGAGTTTAGCAAGGGGATTCATCGGGCAATGGTGCCGCTAGATAGCAACATGGACAATGTGGCCGGGGTGGAGTTGGTAGAGACATCATCGTGCTACAAAATGGTGACTCAAATGGACATCGTTAAGTTCGTCAAACAGTACGCAGCAGAGCTCAAGGCTGTGCTATCACGAATTGTTGCCGATATAGGAGCCGTCACGAACACCATTTTCTCAGTTAGTGATCGTACAAAAGCAATCGACACGATTAGGTGTATGCGGACCGGTTCTCTCCCTGCTGTTCCCATTGTTGAAGCCTCAGATGATCTCCCTCAAGAAGCTAACACTCAGCTTATAAATGTGAGCACAGATCTAAAAATTTAATCTATGTAATTCGAAGTTGTTTACGTAGCTAACGAGAGTACAGAGCTTTACATTTTTACTTGATATATGTTGTGAGTCTCATTATGAATTTACCCTCGATTAAAATTTACTACGGCAGGGATATGGTAGAAAGCTGGTGGGTACATTTTCAGCGACGGACCTAAGAGCATGCCCCGTTGATCGGATGCAGTCGTGGTTGTCTTTGGATGTGGTGGACTTCACAGAGCGCGTCTATGCCAACCCTTCCTATGGGGCTCCTGACCTGGTGAATTCTCCTAGGTTGCTCGTGACTTGTTACCCTGAATCTACATTGGAGGAAGTCATGGACAAGGTACTCGCTATGCATGTTCATCGTGTTTGGGTTTTGGATCGAGATGGCTTGCTGATCGGGCTAGTTTCTCTAACTGATTTGATCAGGGCGGTAAGGGTTACACTGTTGTCCCAGTCCTAACGTCGCTTACACGCAGAGACAGAGGCAAAAGGTTGTTAAGTGTTGCAGTGATTTGTAGGCTCGTGCATCTTATGTTTTTTGGATAGTGAGAATACTTTTGAACTAAAGCTGTTTGCTGTGCTGATAGGTTAATAGAATGTTTATGTTTTTATATACTTTTTGTCTGTGAATGTTAAATCGAAGCTAAGCAGACTATGACTTTGAAACATATATAGTGTGTTTTTGTATGCTCTTGGTGGGTTTTCGATTGAAGACATGAAAGTGTGGCAGAGAAAATTGTAGAAATTGAGGCGACAGACAACGGCAGAAAATGATGATGAAGACACGGTGGAATCGTCGATCATGGAGAAGAGGCGATGGTGGTGCCTTGGGAGAGAGAGGTAGAAGGTGAACAAGGAGGGGGTAGAAGTTAAGGGTTAGGTTTTCATGAGACTTGGATCGATGCCCCTGGGGTAGTTGTACTTGAGTTTTTTCCTTGACTGAGATACTCTCGTAATAATTACTTCAAAGATATGTTCAGGTTTATTAGGAGTAGTATAAAGTATAAACTGGAAACTCAATGCCTCTCAAGTTTCTTTTTGATTTTGTTTTTGTTTTTTTGATGCATGAGGGGCAAAGCTACATGTAACATTGTGAATCATATATATCCAGATTAATCTCAGGAACCCAAGTAGATGAACATTACTGATATATATGTTTGAATCTTTTTATAGGTCATCTCATACTGAAATATTGAAATCAAGAGGGATTAGTTCAATGATAAATAATTTTTTCATCAATCTTAAAGTCAGACAATCGAAACCTGATTTACCATATTATATAATCGGAAATGGAGGCAGAAGTAACTTATGAGGTCTATAAGCAATATTTCCTGTTTAAATGGAAAACCGTAATGTAAGCAAGACCTCCAAGTTTAGGTGAAATAGATATAATCCGAGCATAATTCTATGTAGATGTTACAAATAATCCAAATAGAATTGGACAAATCCAATAAAATATTCAGAGCAGTATGCCCTCCAAGTTCTTTTTTTCTTTTTTCTTTTTCTTTTTGCATTTTAAAAAATTTGAATAAAAAATTAAGACCCTATTAAGAAAATATCCATCATAAAAAAATAAATTTTTAAAAAAACTTAATAAAAATAATTTCAAAAAAAGTACAACCATGAAAACACAATCAAAAAGTAAAAAAAAAACCCTAAATAACCAAGCAAACCCGAACTGTTGGATTTTCAATCCCACGGTTCGGATCGTGTGTCGTTGGACTGCCAACTGCAGGGGATCCCATTCCCTCATATGAACCATGACCCTCTGCCTTTGGAAACTAACAGTACTGTTTTTTTTTTTTTTTTTTGCATTTTAGAAAATCTATATAAAAAAAATTTAAACCCTATTAAAAATATCAATCATAAAAAAATTAAAAAATATTTAATAAAATAACCTCATAAAAAATTATACTCATAAAAAACATAATTAAAAAACAAAAACAACATCTAAATCATCAAACAAACTCGAATCAAAAATCCAATGATCCGGATCGTATGCTGTTGAACTTCCAACTACAGGGGATCCCATTCCTACATGTTAGAATGTACGCTCTTCGTCGGCCGTCGGCTGCCTCACCACAACTTATCCATTCCCATCCTCCTTAAGAAAAATCGGATAGTCAGAACCAAAATATATCGAAATATATAATTTGTAATAAGAATAGGATATTATAAAGTCGTACGTTTTTTTTTTATAGTATACACTTTATAAACCAATCACATTATAAATATTTTTAACACTCATTAATTATATCACACTTTTATTTTTGAAATACTCTTAAACTACTACACAATAGTTAAGGTGTCTTGCACCTCTTTGTTTCTTACTATTCCTTTGTTATGTTGTTATGTATTGTTTCAACATTAGACTTTCTTATATAGACACTAGTGTGTCCACGTGCAAGGAGCCACATTTGTGGGCATAACTTGGATCAGGAGCGGAGCCAAAAATTTATCATGGGAGGGAGGGGTCAGGTCGATCGAAAAAAAAAAACTATATAAAAAAGAAAAAATAAAAAAAAACAATGCATAAAATAATGATACTAAACTTCTCTTAATATTTATTTCAATTGAGCTCTTCGTTTTTTTATTGAGTAGAAATCATCAATTACTTTATCGGTGTTGAATTTTTCTGTTATTTCATCCTCAATGTAGACAAGCAATTAGTCTTTCAAGAACTTAAAATCCATTTTGTTACGTAGTTACGTCTTCTTGATTTTCATAGCGGAAAAGACTCGCTCTGTTGTTGCTATTGAAACTGAAAGAGTTAAAATAAGTCGAATCAACCTGTAAAGTAAATATAAATACGTTAGCGTATTTATAATCATGATTATTATCCTAAGATCGAAGGAAAAAATATAATGTTGATAAATTACCTCCAAACTAATGGGTAAGTAATGGATTTTTCTGTTGTAACCATTTCACAACATAAATATGAAATTGTAGATAATTTCTGTAACTTAAGGTGATTCGGCACATCAAGCTGGTAATGCATCAACTCATATTTCAACTGAATCTTTTCTTGATTAGAGAAACCGAGGGGATAAAACTTCTTAGGTAGTTTGCAAACACCCTCAATCTTAAATGTTTTATAGCCATCTGCAGAATCCATAGCTACGCTCAGTATAAATAGTTCTGTCGTTTGCTCGCTAAATTGAGAATTCAACTCGTGTAACTGATGATCTATAGCAGCCAAAAAAATATTGACAAGATAATGATGCTCCACAGTCACTTTATGTTTCAATTGGCGAGAAACGATAATATTAGAGTATAGAGCACTCATATCCGAACAGGAATATCATGTTGAGCACAAAAGGAGCAAACTCTATCTTGAAGATCTTTCCAGCCATCGTCACGGAGCTGTTGAATAAATGACTTGGTCGAAGCAACCAAGCTAACAACATTGAGAATATCCTGTCTTACTTGCTGCAAAGCTTGACAAAAAAGGTCAGTGATCGCCATAATCTCTTTCATAACATGTAGACTAAATACAAAATCAAAAGATAATAGCAAGTTCAAAGCAGAACGTGCATTGTCTTTTTCCCTATAATTATATTTTCCACTAACAACATTTCACAGGACAGTCATAGCAGCTGTATACATCTTCATCAGGCTATAAAGCAACTTAAAATGAGAACTCTATTTAGTATCCCCAGATCTTTATAAAGTTTCAACCTGATTTCCTCCTCTACCTATTCCCACCTCATTAAGCTCAATCAAATGCTCAATTTCATCAGTCTGTGCAGCCAACAGTAATAATCATACTCAAATCATTAAAAAACTCATAAACTTCACTCACTTCTCTTACTGCACTAACAAGAGATAGCTGGAGTCTATGAGCAAAACAATGAACATAATATGCGTAAGGACACTCCCTAAGAATCAATGTTTGCAACCCATTTTATTCGCCACACATATTGCTAGCCCCATCATATCCTTGACCACGAACAATCTGATTATCAAGACTATGATGTGATAGAACATCACAAAGCTCTTCTTTAAGCACCAAGACGGTTGTATCTTTGACATGCACCATATCCAAAAATCTTTCTTGTGCCAAACCACATTTATCAACAAATCTCACAACAATGACCATTTTTCCTTTATTGAAAACATCTCAAGATTCATTGATGAGCAAACAAAACTTTGAATCATCAATTTTTCCACGGATTGCCTTTTGTACGCTTCTCGCAATGACATGTAAAATCTCCTTTTGAATCCCTGGTGAAGTATACTTGACATTTTTGGGAGCATTCATCATAACTTTCTCTACATCCTCATTATATCCTCTCAGCAATTTTAATGTAGCAAGAAACATGCCCGGCCTTCTTGAATCAGGTCGTCCATCGTGTCCTCTATAAGCACAATCATGAAAAATAAGATGACGAATAGTATTCACAAAAACAGTGAGTCGAAGATGATTATCTAAAATCTGCTGTGAACTTTGTTTCTCTACAATCTTTTCTAAAGGACATGCTTGGTTCTGTAAATTCTCGAAATACTTAACTGCATAACTATGTGCTGATTAGCATCTTTTCTCACATGAGCAATCAAAGCACAATCTTTCCTGTCAATTTTCTTCCACTTTCTAAACCTTGTGGTTGTAAATGTCCCAGACTCAGGCTTATCTGTAGGTTTCTTCACAAACAAATAACAAGGAAAACAAAATACAGTATTTTTTATAGACGAATACTCTAACCATGGAAAATTCGTGAACCAATGAGGCTGAAAATGTCGAAGTTGCTTTACAGTACCAAAAGGTTGATATTCGCCTTGAATTATTTGATATGGTCCGAGCTTAATATATGCCTTCCTAATCTCATCTTGTTGATTGATCGAAAAATTAATTATCTGAGGACACAAAGCAGGATCCCGTATCAAAGAAGCAAGATCAACAGATTCATTGTCGATTCGCGAGGATTTAGCAGGTCATGGCTTTGGCGGTATGCAAGGTTCCTCATCAGCATGTAAAGTCTCATCATTATTAGATGATGGTTGTTCAATAGCTATGTCCAGCGTCAGAATTTGTACAGACGACTGATAATCATCCTTTTGTAACTTCTTGAAATATGAATTAATAGTTCTCTTCGACATATTGAACCCTAAAAATAAAAATAAGATATCAACAATTAAATATCGAGATATTTAAGACTCAATTGAAGATTAAAGAAATCATCTTATACATACCAAAAAAATTGGAATATCGTACGAAGATTTTGTTCGAATGAATCAATTTCGGGATTTCATCACACTCTAATCAGCAAACCTATTATTATAAACAGAAAAAAAGAGAAAACAAATTGTTAGGAAAACATCATTGATGAAAATTGGGGGATATAATAATTACGAGAAACTAACTAATGTGGTTTATATTGCGAGAAATCTTCAAATTGATGATTGAATCATTTACCAATTAATCATATGGATTGGAATTAGGGTTTGTGATGAGGATTTGAGAAATTAATTGGATGAGTTATGTCAAAGGGTGCGAACAAAAATAAGAAAAAATCGGCTGTTGGGGAGAAAATAAATTGACTGCGTGGGCCAGAATCCTTTTTACAAAGAAAACAAATTCCCACATCAGAATTTCAAAAAAAAAGAAAGAAGAGAAAAAGCACAGCTATGGGAGTTCGAACCTGCACCTGTGTATAATGTTTTCAAGAAAATATCCACCCAAACAATAGCTTGTACTCTTATAATAAACTAAAGACTGTTGTAGAACAAGTGTTTTCACCACTTGAACTGATTCGTCAATATATTCGGTTTGTTTTCGTCGGACGAAAAACGTCGGAATTAATAAAGTAATTAAAATATTTTAGAGAGAAAAAAAAAGGTTTTCTTCTCTTAAAAATGTGTACATAACATCTTACAAATGAGCTCTTTTTATAGAACTCAAGATGATTAATCAACACCTAATTTTCTCACCTATTTAAGATGATTGGGTCTAATTAATAGCTAATTATGTAAATCCCTTTAATAGCCTTAAAACTAGGTGAGATATAAAGAAAATATATAGGCTTAGGTATAAATACATCATTTTCAAATGGTAATTTGAATAATTTACAACACTCTCCCTTGATGTATTTATCACCTATTAAGATTGTTTCGTTAAAAACTTATCAGGAAAAATCCAGTGGGATCAAACCCTTGACGAAGAAAAAAAAGTATAATCTCCCCCTCAAATAAAACTCTCTTAAACATTGAAATTTTGTTCAAGAAGATTATTAAGCCTTCTCATACGTATCTTGTGCCTGAGCTTCATAAAGATTGCTTCCGATAATACTTTTGTGAATAAATCTGTCAAGTTGTCATTTGAGCGGATTTGTTGCACATTGATGACCCCATCATTTTGAAGATCATGTGACCAGAAGAATTTTGATGATATATGTTTTGTTCTGTCGTTTTTGATATAACCTCCTCTGAGTTGTGTAACACAAGCTGCATTATCTTCATATAAAATTATCGATTTTTCACGAACTGAAGACATTCCACATGAATCTTGTATATATTGTATCATGGATCTCAGTGACACACATTCTCGTCTAGTCTCGTGCATTACAATAAGCTCAGAATGGTTGGAAGATATTGCTGTAAGAGTCTGTTTCACCGATCTCCACAATATTACGGTATCTTCAAAAGTAAATACATAACCTATTTGTTATCTTGTTTTGTATGGATCTGACAAGTACCCAGTATCTGCAAATCCAACTAGTGTGGATTTCGCTCTTCTTGTATAAAATACCCCCATATCAATGCTTTCACGAAGGTATCAAATGACATGCTTGATTTCATTTCAGTGTCTTCTTGTTGGAGCTGAACTATGCCTTGCAAATAACATCATTCTCTTGAGGTATGTCTATTCTTGATGGTGCATTTATTGTAAGTATATGCGACTTCACAAGTTTATTTGCATCATTAAAAGCATCAGGTATTTGGTTTGCAATATATTGTAAGTGAATAATTCTTTTTACTTCATTTTCATATTGATTTATACGTATATCTAATCCATGCAATCCCATTGCCTCCTAAGAAAATTCTAACTTTGGTTTAGGTAAAACATTGTTTTTGTCCAAAATAAAAAATAAAGATTCATCAAAATAACAATCTGTAAAATGTGTCGTGAAAAAATCTTCAGTAAGAGGTTCAAGATAACTCACAATAGAAGACGTATCAAAACCCACATAAATAGCAAATCTTCTTTATGGACCTATCTTGGTACGTTATGCTGGTGCAATAGAGACATATACAGCACACCCAAAAACTTTTAGATGAGATATATTTGGTTCTTGACCTTTAGCAAGATGTAACGGGGAGAATTTGTGATAAGCCATTAGCCTAATGAGAATAAGACTTGCAGCATGTAATACCGTATGTCCCCAAGTAGAGATAGACAACTTTGTTTTCATGAGCAAATGTCTAACAATCAATTGGATTCTTTTTATAAATGACTCGGCTAAACCATTTTGTGTATGCACATGAGGAATAGGGTGTTCTACTGAGATATCTATTGACATGCAATATTCATCAAATATTTTTGAAGTGAATTCTCCAGCATTATCAAGACGAATAGACTTGATATGGTTATCTGAAAAATGAGCTCGTAATTTGATAATTTGAGTAAGAATTTTGGCAAAAGTAACATTACGAGTAGAATAAAGAGATACATGAGACCATCTTGTAGAAAAATCAATCAAAACCATGAAATATCTAAATGGGTCAGATGGTGGATGAATTGTACCACAAATATCTCCTTGAATCTTTTCAAGAAATGAAGATGACTCGGAAAGTAGTTTTGATGGAGAAGGTTTTGTGATTAACTTACCTTGTGAATAAGGAATACAAGGATAACTGTTATTTTTCTAAACACCTTTTTGATTCTTTAGAGGATGTCCATTGGTATTTTCGATGATGCGACGCATCATCGTAGTACCTGGATGACCAAGTCGTTCGTGCCATAACGAAATTGTGTTAGGATCAATAGATTTTGAATCCATAACACTATATGACTCAATAATCTTGATTTTAACAAAATACAATCCTGATGGAAAAGCCAAAAGTTTTTCAAGGTTTGTTTGTTTCCAGAAATGAAAGAGGTTATATAAGAGGTTATATCCTGATGAAAATCATTAAGAAAAATATCCTTAAAACTTAAAAGGATTTCTTTTGGATTTTTGAGAGTATAAAGCATATTTGACATGGATTTGCGTATCATTTAATAGTGTAAAATGAGCACTTCCAAAACCATCAATGATCTTTGAAGTGCCAGAGATTGTATTCATATTTGTTTCACCCTGCATTAAATTTGAAAAATATTTCTTACTTTGAAGGATTGTATGAGTCATTGCACTATCAACGATGTACATATCAATTCTGTAAAAAATTTTTATTAATACAAAGTTTATTACACTGCTTGAAAATAAAAAAGGAAACCCCTACTGAAAATAGATTAGTAAAAACTTCAAGGAGAATCAATAATATATTTCTACAATTCAAGTTTCATATTCGGCGTCTTCTTTGTTTATTTTAGTATTGAAACATCCAGGTAAATCTGAAACTTTTTCAAGTGGTGGAATCTGTTGAGACTGTTTTTCTGTGAAGTTTATTTCCATCGCTTTGTCTTTATCTTTAATGGAATTTTGATAAAGATCAATAAAGTGTTTGAAAGTTTTACAAGATCTAGACCAATGATCTTCCGTATCATAAGTATAGCACTTTTCTTTGACATTCTCCTTAAGTCTGTCATATAGAGGTTTTCCTCTTCTCTCTGCCTGATTGTCATCCTGCCTCTGCTGATGATTCACACTTGCAATCGGATCATAACGTCGATCATGGAATCTTCCACGACCACGAACACCTCCACGACCTCGTCCTCTTCCTCGCCAATTGCCACTTCTGATAACTATTGCTTCAGGCAATAGGGCGGAACCAACTGGACGGCCCTGAGAATTTTTCATTAACAACTCCTAGTTCTTTTCAGCAACCAGAAGTAATGAAAGCAATTCACTGTAATTAGTGAATTTTAGAATACGATATTGATGCATCAGAGTTACATTTACGGGTGAAAAGTGAAATATGTTTTGTCTAACATTTTCTTCTCAGATATAAGCTTTCCACATAAAACCATACTTGAGGTAATGAATATTATAGAATTATATTCTTGCACAGATTTAAAATCTTACAACCTCAGAGTATGTCATTCATACCTAACATTTGAAAAAAATACCAACTTTAAGTGGTCAAATCTTCCTTTTAAACTAATCCACAATATGTATGGATTTTTTTATAGTAAGATACTCAGATTTCAGTCTCTCAAGGAGATGATGCCTCAAGAAAATCAGTACTTGAGCATTTTCTTGTGGGATTGCTTCGTTGTTCTTCACTATGGTATGTTTTAAACCTTTTGTATCTAGTTGTAATTCAATATCAAGAATCCATGATAAATAGTTATCTTTTGATAGATCTAGTGCTTTGAATTCCAACTTGTGAGGTTCGTCATAGTTCTCTGAACACATTAAAATAATAAATATTAAGCTTATTTATTTTTAATGAAGATCATACACAAAAAATATAGATATAGCAGTTTGATGGTAGTGATGAATTTTTTTAGTTATTACTATTTTTTTCCATAATACTACGATTTGTTATAAGCGGTCTAATTTAATGATAAAAGTGATATAAAATCAATCAGATCCTATAACAGCTGACAATGGAAATTTTATAAAATTTCACTCATATATATATATATTAAAACTTTTATTATTCATTATATTCTCAAATTATGTATTTAATTACAAGGAGGAAGTAAATGATTGTTATAATATTAAGAACTACTAGTAATAATAAATAGCACAATAATTTGTTAAGATTATTTTGGATTCTGTTTGCTATTTCTTCATTTTTGAAGACCATTACGTTGTTTATTATAGCTTAATGAAAAATACAAAAGTTAAGTCTCACTATTTGGAGTAAGTGCATCAACATGGAATATAAAAAATAATTTGAATATAAATATAAATATATCATTTATATCATTTTTAAATATATCATTTTTAAAAAATAATTTGAATAATTTACGACAAAGACCTGTGTATATGACTACGTAATTGAGGGGGCCCCTAGCTCCGCCCTGACTTGGATGACAACACAAAACATACAAGACACGTTTTGCTCGTTGAAAGGAGAAGAACGGTGCATGGAAAGGTGGACGGTGGCCTTTAACAACCCCCCTCTCTCTGTCTTCCATGGCACTTTCTCATCCCCATATTATCATGTCATCATCAACATGTCTCTCCTCTTCTCCCCAGACCCCTCATTCAACCCCTCACCTCTCCCGTCGAATGACAACCGGATATTCCGCCGCCGTCGCAGCAAGGAGAGTCGCCGGCATCGCCGCCCACCTCATTCTGGCTGGCTCGGACTCCAATGATCCATTGATTGGACAAATTGGAGCCTCGAGCTCGATGAAGGACGCGTATCATAGGATTCACGGCGAAGTGTCGTCGGAGCCGGTTATGTGGAAACCGGCGTCGGATGAGTACGGGAAGGAGTTCGTCGATATCGTCTACGAGAAAGCTGTTGGCGAAGGTATCGCTAAGGTATAAATAAATAGTTTCAATTGATCAAACTAGTTATAAATAGTTTACAAACAACTTGTGTAAGTATTTTTCTTATTTTGATAAGTTGATGGTTAAGGTTATGATTTGTGATCAACTGTGATTACAAGGCGTAAACTGATATAAGCAGTTTTCAAACTCGTTAATGCTTGTAATTTGGTGTTTCTTTGACCTTGATAGATTACGATTAATAGGCCGGAGTGGAGAAATGCGTTTAGGCCGCAGACGATTAAGGAACTCATCAGGGCGTTCAATGATGCAAGGAATGATAGTTCAATCGGGGTCATTATTCTCACCGGAAAGGTAATTTCACATTAATTCGCAACTTATAAAATTATTGGTAGTTTGGATATGGACGTGTGGTTTTGATCCAAATGAATTCGCTTGTTCTATGTGATAGTGGTTTGATCATTGATGGCCGTGGCGACGGACATTCTGTAATCTAATGCTCGTCACCTTTTTATGATGCATATGTTGTTAGAGTTCTCTATCTGGTGTTCACCCCTTAGTCTCTACTTGTGGTATAAAAGGCTATGTGAGAATGATCCAATTCTCTGAGGTGAGAAAAATAAGGATGAAATCGTTTAGATAAATCACTTCACGAGACCATGTTTTGCAGGGAACCAAAGCATTCTGTTGTGGTGGAGATCAGGCATTAAGGAAAAGCGATGGTTATGCAGACTTCGATTGCTATGGTACCCTCAATGTTGTAGACCTGCAGGTGCTCACTTGTTTTAGGAAACGAATTGATTTTCTTGTTGTTTCTTGTTTCCTGGTTAGTTTTTGGACTTCAATGTGCTATACTGATCTTCCTTTGCAGGTTCAAATAAGACGGCTTCCAAAACCGGTTATTGCAATGGTACGCTACGTGGTGCCTTTTCCCTTTCCTTCGCTGCTCCGTTACTCACCGTGTCTTGTAACTTCTAGGTTGCTGGTTATGCTGTTGGAGGGGGGCACAGTTTAGAGATGGTGTGTGATTTAACCATCGCAGCAGACAATGCAATATTTGGTGAGACTGGCCCCAAGGTATGCCCTTGCAGAAAGAAGAACTGTGAGAGCTGTTTAACCTGTTCCATTCAATCGAATTGGTTTTCAGTTTCTAGGAATAATTTACCACCTTTGCCAAATGCCAACTAGCAGTAGTCATTAACAGTAGCTTCTTGTGTTCTTTCCGGCTGGTATTTGTGAGTGATGCTCTCTACCTGGGGTAATGGCAGGTTGGCAGCTTTGATGCTGGCTATGGAAGTTCCATTATGTCTCGTTTGGTAAGTTTGTCCCAAAGTTTTTATTCAGATGTGTGCCACTGTTTGTTATAAGTGAAACGGAGAAAGCGTTGATAGTGAAGGGATAATTGACCTTGGCCTTTAGGTTGGTTTACATTCAGGTTCTTACTTTTGTGCAAAACATGACCTTGGAGTATAGAGTTGGTTTTGTGTCGCTCTATGGTCGTGTGAAGTTACATGTCTTGCATTATTATGGTGGTGCATCTAGTGTTCACATGGTCATGATCATGCAGGTCGGACCTAAAAAGGCACGAGAAATGTGGTTTCTCACTCGATTCTACACTGCCTCCGAGGCTGAGAAAATGGGGCTGATCAACACTGTGGTGCCAGTGAGTTCTATTCTTCAGCTGAACTTGATTAATAGACTAGCATCACAACATGAAGTTTTGCAGATAGGTTTTGTCAGTTCTTGTTATGTTTTATGCAAGATCTTGTTTTCCATAGACTATTTCATGAGGATCAAAACCACATGCAGCTGGATGATCTGGAGAAAGAAACCATCAAATGGTGTCGTGAGATACTGAGGAACAGCCCGACTGCTATCCGAGTGCTCAAATCAGCTATAAATGCAGCTGATGATGGCCATGCTGGACTTCTGGTACCTTCTTCACTCATATCATCAGCATTCATCTGAAACGACCATATTCTTCTAAAGATATACACACCAAATTTACCTTTCCCCTCTCATGTAGGAACTTGGTGGAAATGCGACACTCTTATTCTATGGAACTGAGGAAGGTATTGAAGGCAAGACAGCTTATGTGGAACGAAGATGTCCAGATTTCTCCAAGTTCCCTCGCCGGCCTTAGTGCGCCACCGAGGGTGTGGAAGCTGTGGAAACCTAAAGAACCACCAAGCGAAGGCCTTTGCCTAATGCCCAAACAAAAGCTTTAGGTCTAAGTATTCACATCAGATCCTCTACAATAGAGAATCTATAAAAACAAAAAAGTAGAATATATGAATGAAAAAAAAATAGTGATATGATGTTGAAAAAACGTATTAGAGTGCATGCCGATGTAAAATGAGGAATAATGAATTGCATATCTATAAATGTAGAATATTACTGTTGTATATTATATTTTTTATAAGTATAATGGGATATATTGTGATATATTGAATAGTAAAAAAAATTAGAAGAAAATTTTAGAGTATCTGATGTCAATGTTCTTAAATATCTCAAGAGTGTGCATAGCACCAAGATCAGGCTGAAATGCAAGTCCAACGATATTTCTCTGCGGAGGGCTTAAGCTAGCGCTTCTAGATGCGTTTGACAACATTACTATCAACTATTCGTTCATCGTGTATGGTAACATGTGAAGTAGTGAGGCATCTTTGTATTGCATTATACTAGTTCTGCAATCGACTTGTGAGTTCACTGTATCAAATTGTTTCTTGGTAGCAGAAGCCTGGTAGAAGGTTAAGCTACAGATTGTAATTAACATACCTTTGCTGGCTGCTGCCAATAATTGTAGGAGTAAGAGCATCCACAATGCATGTGCTAAATGCATTGCTAAACGTAACTTATGACATTTTTGTTAAAATATTCACTCCAATGCAACAAAAAATCCATGCTAAGAGCATCTCCAATGCATTATGTCATTTTGGTATTGCTATAATTATATTTTTGATGTGTGAATAGTGCATACTTGTTATAACTTGATAAGGTTTCTCCAATGGTGTTGTGCTAAAATTTAGCAGAATCAATTAATGAGTGGTGAGGAAAATGTCACATATATTTGTTGAATTTGTGATTTTTTATGTTTGGGTTTGTCCTCAAGATGATTGAGTTGGCAAATTATAGCAAAAGCCATTTCATGTGCCAAATATAGCAACAATTTTGACAAAGTTAAAATTTAGCTATTGCAAAACAACATCATTGGAGACAATAATTTTGAGACCGATTTAGCATTTCCATTGAAGATGCTCTAAATAATGACTTTGCTAAAATCAATGTTAAATATAGCATTGCTATTTCTCCTCTCAAGCATTGTGGTGGCAAAAACACATGAAAAATTTGGCCAATATTAAAATATAGTATAAGACCGTTGGAGTAACGTTATTAAATTTTAGCATTTTTTATACTATTCAATCCCAAATTATATTTAGCATTGTCATATTTGATATTTTTCATTGGAGATACTCTAATTCATTTCACAACTGTGAGATGTGAAAAGAACATCTTGTTTGCACAACAGAAGACAAAAGAAAAACCAAGGGATTAGGAAGGATTGTGAAGAGGGTTTTTTAATTTTGGGGTATTTGTAAGATTTTAGAGGAAAAGGGAAGTATTTGAGAGTAAAATAGAGGTGTTTTTGCTAAAATCCCACCATTTTAGGATCGACGGCAGAACCAGGACTCGAGGATGAGGGGGACCGATTATCATTAATATATATATCAATTATAAACTTTATATAAATTTTTTCGTAAGAAATTTTTTGTCGAGTTTATTGTTATTTAACTTGAATTTAATTACAATTGACTAGATTTTTTTACATACAATTAAGAGAGCCACTAAGAACTAATAAGAAAGTAAATAAGAAATCATTTTATCACTTAATTGCATACAATAAACAAACAATACAGGAGTTATGAGAGTCGAAAAAATTGATACAATAATTTATTTATTTTTGGTATACTTAGATTATTTTAAACTCATATATAAATAAAATTTCTTTTAAAATTGGTATAGTTCTTTTATCAAGAAAACAAGTTTTTAAAAAAAAACATGGACTTGTTGAAAGATGGATAAGAGAATAAGTTGAGAACAAGTTTGTTTACAAATACCTATAAAATAAGAAAAACAATGTGTACGATTATTTTGTTACTCAAGGAAATTTTTAGGATTACAATCACTGAATCACACAAATATATAATAAAAGGGTTAAAAGAGTTGAAGCATATATCTCTACCAATTACGCTGAACAGGATACATGTTTACTATATGGATCAAAAATATTATATATCTTACAAAATACAATATGTAGTATAATCTTGACAAAATCATAAAGAGAACCGTGATTTCTGTTCGTCCCCCTTGATTCCGTCCCCGTTTAGGATGGAATTTTTTGACCAAATTCTTCTAATTTTTCATTCAATTCTTTTCCTTTTCATGGAATTATAAACTCACAAACATTAAGAAAAAATTTGACCCTTTTTTTTCCTTTTTCATCCATCCCATTTCCATCAAATTGCGCACTCTCCTGCAAGCAGGGTGCTAATGGTAACATATTCCGAGTGAACACGGAACACGTTCAAGTGCTCTCACACTTCGCGCTCATCGCCACGGCAGCCAAATCAAAGAGAAGATCACTCGCCGGAAACAGCCACCGGCGACGCGTTCGCCACCTCATCCCCGCCGGCGCAGAGTTGATCCTCATCGCCGATTCAATTCCGAAAATGGACGCCATCACAAAACCCTAATCGATCAATCGCTACTCGGAAGTCAGTGATTGATATCGGCAAGATGAGCAGCAACGAGTTCCGATTCTTCCTGTCCTGCGACATCAATTTGCCGCTCACGTTTCGAATCGGTAAGCTTGAAGGATCTCTTTCTCCATCCAAAGCGGCCAAATCAGGTAAATTTTGGAGTCATGCTTCTTGTTAATTCTTTCTCGGATTTGATTTCCAAGCTGATTGTGTGTGTAATGTTACTTCTTGTTGGAATAGTGCGATGTGCGAGATCTGGTTAGTGGTGATTAGGATTTTGGAATTAGATATGTGTAATGGAAAGGAGCTGGTGGTGCTTTGATCTTGTTGTGCGAGATCATGTTAGTGGTGATTAGGATTTTGGAATTAGATATGTGTAATGGAAAGGAGCTGGTGGTGCTTTGGTGGAGGAAATGGGGCTTAGGATTTGTAATTCCTTGAATCGGATTGTATGATTATATATTAGTGTGGTGTTGGTGGTATGTGGGTGATAGTGTTGGATAGCTAAGTGAAACTTTAATGCTTATAAGATAAGACGAAAGACTCATAGCTTGAGAGGTGAGATAGTTAGGAGTCGTTGGTCATCGATAAGACGATAGTAAGGAGATGTGATATAATGCATGAGGTCATCGAGGTGTTATTCAAGTTCTATGATGTAGACGACAGGGATGTGGTCTTATCGGTGTAATCTTTCATAAAATGAGATGAATGCTTGATTTTTTTGTTGCTTTAGTTGTTGTCCTAAAGGCGGATAAATAGAGCTTAGGTTGAAAATCCAACAATACCAAGAGCTTAAGTTTATGGTAAAAAGTCAACAATGTTATTTGTATCTTAACACATACCACATGTATAATGAAGGATTTCGTGTCTCACCTGTCAAACTGTACCAAAAGCTTAAACTCATGAAAGGAGGCTTACAACATTTATTCCATCTTCACAATAATACTGGGAAATACTGCAGGGGTGGGTTTCTCTACTGAAGAAAGAAGGGCAGAATTGTTTGTAGAGTGCGGATTGTATATCGATGGCGCTCCTTTTGGGCTTCCCATGAGAACCAGGTGCGACCTAATCCTAAATATTCATTATGCATTTGTCTGTTTGATTCATTGCTTCTAGTATTCTGTCAAATAAGGCTGTCTTATATCTGTATGGGTTTTGAAACAAAATTAGTATGTGTGTCGTTCAAGGCCAAATACCAATTTTTCCCATAAATGTGCTCTACAAATCTACGTTGCATGGTCTCTAGTAGGTCAAATAATGGTCTTTTTGTCTAAAAGGCAGTTGGGGCCTCCTTGTACACATAATTTGACACAGCTCATTGCCTCCTAATGAACACTGTTGGCTGAGTGTTGCTTGTTGGATCTTCCTTATAGCTTATTAGGTTTGGCATTATGTTGGCAAGTGATGCGACAGAGTATCATTAGTAAAAGATCAGTCAAATTAGGCAGTCCTATCACAGTGTGCAAATATTAATCTTTGGTAAGAAAAAGTTCAGATCATTCTGCTATTTTCCATTTGAGCTTGAGTCATCTTTTCGTAGGTTGGAATGTGGGCAGACTTTTTCCTGGAATGAGCTAATCACATTGAGTACAAAGTACCGAGACCTCACTGCCCAATCACAGTTGGCATTCACGGTAAGCTAGATATTTGTACTGGTTATGCGGCTGATATTTGAGTGCAGAATATTTCATAGTAGAGTGCATTTTGCCTGGTCTAGTTTTGCCTCCGGTTTGGTTTTTGTCCATCCCTTTCCCTTTACCTTCTGCACTCCTTTGAATGGATCTTTTCATGTGTGATCGGTTACCAGCTTAATGCTAGTGTTATATGTTATATCTTCTTCCTTTTTTCCTGGGCCTTAGTTGTTAATTTTTTTCCTAATGTTTCGCTGCAAAGCATAAATCTCCTTCCTATGTGCATAAACCACTGACAAGTCATCCATTACTTTTACCAGCATGATTCTGGAAACGTCAAATGGATGCCCGAGTCTTGTAGTGTCTCCAAATATTCTCATGTTCCAACATTTAACTAACCACACTTCTGTGGTAACATTCCACTTTTATCAGATTCCACCTCGATAATTTCCCATATTCCTTCGAATTGACACTTCTTTTCTCAGTTGGTTTGTTGTGTTTTTTGGAGGGTTCATCATCTAATTTCTGAAGTGTTCCTGCATGTGTTGATCAAGGATGTAGCCTCACTAAATCGGTCTTTCGGCTACTGCTTCGTGCTTGAAATCCAGGTATGGGATGTCTCTTGTGGAAAAGATGAAGGTCTTGTTGGTGGAGCTACTATTCTTCTTTTTAACAACAAGAAACAACTTAGAACTGGGAAGCAAAAGCTTAGGCTTTGGTTTGGGAAAGAAGCAGATGGTACAGTTCCTTCTGCGACTCCTGGAAAGGTTATTAATATTTTCTTTTCCATCGAAAATCAATATGATAGGATATGCTTGCCTGCCCTTGAAAGGAATTAGCCTCCTGCAGGTCCCGAGGCATGAGAGAGGAGAACTAGATCGTCTAGAAAAACATATGAACAAGTATGAAAGAGGGGAAATCCAACGGATAGATTGGCTTGATCGTCTTGCATTTCAATCAATGAAGAAGATCAAAGAACGTGAAAGCTGTGGGAGCAAAACTTCTCATCTATATATTGTTGTTGATTTCTGCAGCTTTGAGCACCAAGTTGTCTATCAGGTAGCATGCAGCTTTTTTTTTTTTTTTTTTTTTTCTTCCTTCTAAATTCTTATTTTTTTACTTAATTGTTGGTAACAGGGTCGACCTGCTGAGACATGATACTGTTACTTTAGCAGTGCTCTGACAGGAAAGCTTTAGAAGTTATGTTTGAATGTTTCAGGCCTCAAAAGTGCTCGACGATGGAAATGTCTATATTACTCCTTTCGTCCCAAAAAGATTATAATTTTTTGACCGGACACACATGACAATAGAAATTTTAACCGGTGTTGCGAGACGATCAAACGTTATTTTTTGAGAAAATATCGTGAAACGTTAATGATAGTAAACGTTATGTATTATAACCATGTGTCAATAAAAAAATTAAATTGTATCGTTTATATAAGTAATGAAACTTCACATATTACACGTTGAATAGTGCAATGAGAGAGAAACGTTCAATAATTATGGGACGTAGGTAGTAGTACTTGTTTAGTTGGTTCTTCGAAACCGTTGGATCCTCTCGGTAATTTGACGCACGTCTTTTTTTAAAGTCGGTAGGGTTTTCAACTTTAGAAATAAATAGTGACCTCGCATTTTAGAACTCCGAAGATTTCGCAAATGCTCAGAAGTTTTATAAATAAAATTGCAGTCAAATGTATTAGTAATGAGTTAGATACAATGAATAACTTTGTAATCTTTTCTTCATGATTTAACTTAATAAAGATGTCGCTCAGGAGCTAGTCTTGACTAACCAAACCAAAAACAGAACTTCAGAAAAACAAAACCTTTCCTTGTCATAATTTATGATAAACTTTTGATAAGTGAATATGATGCTTGTTTTGTTCTTTCATTTATATCAATTCTTTGATAGTATTTGTTATTAGTTTGGAGAAATTCCCTGGGAATATCTTTTTTGAGTGATTAGTTGTTCATTTAAATCATTGAAACTGATCTTTGGATCCGGAAACTGGCATTTGTTGTCCTTTTTTAGATTACCTTGTGCCTGGTAGTTGTGTACATCTGATCAAGTTTAATATTAGTATTTGGTGCAAGCAATTGGGACTTGGGAGGTCTTCAACTGTCTGATGCATAATTCTTATCTCAAACAGTTCGGTATAAATTCCTTTTTTCTTAATCCATGTATCTTGGTTATCTTATGGCAAATCATATCACTTTATTATGCAGGAATCTGGAGCAAATGTTTTTCTACCTCCTCCAGTTGGTGCAGCAAATGATATTGTTTGGGTTTGGGACCCAGAGGTGGGGAAAATAAATCCCTCTGAGCACAAACAAATAAAGCTAGCTAGAAGTTTAACGCGTGGCATTATTGACCGAGATTTAAAACCCAGCTCCAATGAAAAGAAGTAAGTTCAGATCATCCAGTTTTTGAATTGTTTTCACATGTTAGCAACAATGGAGCAGTGGAGTTGACGTTCTGATGGCGGTATTGATTAAATTTTTACTGTGGCCCTATATCAAAACTCTTCTTGCTTAGGTCAATACAGAGAATACTAAAGTATCCACCGACAAGAACTTTGAGTGGAGATGAGAAGCAGCTCTTGTGGAAGTTCCGTTTTTCATTGATGTCGGAAAAGAAGGCACTCACAAAGTTTCTTCGATGTGTTGAGTGGAGTGATCTTCAGGTCCGGAGACTATAAGACTTGTAGCCTTTTCAAATATGATGTGAATATTTGATTGTTGAGTCCTTGATTATGAGATAAGCTAGCCTCTGCTATTGGCCAATTTATTTCTCATTTTTGGCTGTCGGTGGTGTTTACATTTCCAGGAAGCTAAGCAGGCAACAGAGTTAATGGGAAAATGGGAAATGATTGATGTCTGCGATGCTTTGGAGCTATTATCTCCTCTGTTCGAAAGTGAAGAGGTCAGTTTAGCACCTTTTATATTTCTAAATTATTTTCATCCATCCTTGGCATCTAATAGCTTGAAGATAAGGCAAGCAGGGTGCAAGTATTTACGCATAGGTAATGATGTAAGTAGAATTCAAAGTCATTCAAGGGTAATAGAATTATAGAAATGCAGTCGTTTGGTGTTTGCTGAAACAGCAGCTGCTGTTTGCTGTAGCCGTACTTTCTAAGCTCCACTATAAATTTCTGTTTAATTCTTGTGAGGGGCATTCAAGTTACTTTGTTGCAGTTAACATTGTGAAGTCTGAATTGAGTTTGGCAAAATTCTATTCGTATTTTCTTTGGTTTCAGTGGCTTCAACTTCTTTTGCTCACCGAAATTGCTGTTGTCTGATGAGAAAGCTTTGGGGTAGACGTCGGTGTGTGTATGTTCGATGATGGAAGTTGATTGTAGCATTGTTTATCATCTGGTTTTCATCATAAGTAATTTATGCGTTGTAATGACCATCCAACAGGTACGTGCATATGCTGTAAGCATTCTCGAACGAGCTGAAGATGAAGAGCTGCAGTGCTATCTTCTTCAACTGGTTCAAGCCCTTCGTTTTGAGCGCTCAGATCGATCGTGTTTATCTCATTTCCTTGTCCAACGCTGTATAACAATACCTTCCATCTTGTTCCGTCTGCTTCTATCTTGAATTGAATTGTGTATGGTCTCATCTGAATGCTTGATTTTATACTGAAACAGCTCTTAGGAACATTGAGTTGGCGAGCTTTCTACGCTGGTATGTCACTGTAGAACTGCATGATCCTGCATATGCAAAACGTTTTTACTCCACTTATGATATGCTACAAGAAAATATGCAAAAGGTGTGCACTCCCTCTCCCTCCTTGTTCTATTCTATCGGTTTGACTGACAGCATGTTGGTCGGCTAATATACTTTAGTTTCTCCGAACATATTTCTGTTGCACCTTCCTTAGGAAACATATACACAGACACAAAAGCGATTAAGAGTGAGTTAACTAATTTTGGTTGGTGTGCTGAGTATAAACAAGGCTTGTTTTTGTTTAGTAATCTCACAAAAAATGCTGTGGGTGGAAATCAGGATAGCTACTGTGGCTGGTCTGTCGCAGGTTTTTCTGAATTCAAATAATATTTTGTAAATCTTTTCTTTTAAAAGTTGTCTTCTAATGACAATGGAGGGGAAGATGGATGCAAGTCATGGCAGAGTTTGATGCGGCAGACAGAGCTGACTGCTCAGTTATGCTCTATTTCAAGGGATGTCCGTAATGTTCGTGGTTCGACTTCGAGGAAAAAGGAGAAGCTTCAACAGCTTCTTTCTGGTATCCTTAGTGAACTGCAATATTTTGAAGAGGTATTTGTTTGAGTAGATGGTAATCTTTCACGATGTTTCTTTCTCTTGAAGATTGTTCACTTTGGCAGATCGAGTACATACACAAAGTTATGGAGGCATGTCTAATCGTCTACTGTTCTTTCAGCCTATACGATCACCGGTGGCACCTGAAGTTCTCATTACTGGTATCATATCTACTAAGTGCATAGTTTTTAAAAGCGCACTAAATCCTCTGAAGTTGACTTTCGGTACTGCTGATGGTGAAACCTGCGAGATTATATTTAAAAAGGGGGATGATCTGCGGCAAGATCAATTGGTGGGAATTAACCATTGCTTGTGTATTTTATAAAGCTTAATAATGCCTTTCAAAATTTTGATCCCCTGTTATTGGCGTCTTAGATTGTCCAGATGGTATCACTTATGGATCGCTTACTCAAACTGGAGAATCTAGACCTTCACTTGACCCCATATAGAGTCTTAGCTACAGGACAAGATGAAGGGATGATGGAGTTTATACCATCACGCTCTTTAGCACAGGTATGCATCTTCTGGGTTTATGTTCCCCCTTCCCGATGTACATGTTATAGTCCATGGCTCCCGTTTGATGAGCTTATTTTGTAAATCAAGGAATCCACGACTTGATGATATTGATGAAAATATTTTGTTTCTTCGGCAGATTTTGTCAGAAAATCGAAGTATCATTGGTTTTCTGCAGAAGTATCATCCGGATGAGGAGGGACCGTTTGGAATAACTGCTACTTGTCTTGAAACGTTTATAAAGAGCTGTGCTGGTTACTCTGTTATCACATATATTCTGGGCATTGGAGATAGGTAATTTAATAGTCTCTGCCTGATAAAACCGAAGCCTTTTGCCGATTGCTTATTTTGTCCTTGGCTTATGCTATTGTTGATTGAACCTTTCCCTTTTAACTTGTGACAATGTACTCTTATCGTATTGCAGTTATGGTTTGTCATGGGATGTAACCCTTCTCTTTTTCCTGGTTCTGTAGGCATCTCGACAATCTCCTTCTAAGGGAAGATGGACGGATTTTCCATGTGGATTTTGGTTTCATATTGGGACGAGATCCTAAGCCGTTTCCACCACCTATGAAGCTCTGCAAAGAAATGGTTGAAGCCATGGGTGGGGCAGAAAGGTGCTGCTTTGTATTTTTATTGTTCTTCGTTATTGGTTTACCTCATTTTAGCATCTCATTTGCTGGATAAAGCCCTTTCAGAGCAACTGTCCCTAACCTATGCCATGGTTTCCTGATACTCAGTTACTTCTTCATACCTGACTTGCAGGTTCACTGCATAAAGTCGAACTAACTTGCAGCATTTTTCATTTTTTTTCTTTTCTGATGCAGCCAATACTATACGAGATTCAAATCGTATTGTTGTGAAGCATACAATATCCTTCGGAAATCTAGCAACCTCATTTTGAATCTTTTCCACCTAATGGCGGGCTCAAATATCCCTGATATTGCTTCCGACCCAGAAAAGGGCATTCTAAAGGTAAGTCTAGTTTCCTTGTATGCCATGCTGTACCTAAATGGTACTGGATGAGGCTAAATTCAGAGAAATCTTGATAATTTCCCGTTTTAAACGAGAATGTTGAGAAAGAGGAGCGTAGTATAGCCAAAAAGTATATATTCCGCCTCCTGATCCTAACAAGAAAGAAGCGAATATGAAAAGATTGATCGGATCTTTTCGTTTAATCTTTACTACCTGAGACACTACATGGAGTTTGTTTTGCTGTGGGGATCTACCATTTGTGTAGCTTTGAATTTTAGCCTCATCCTAAGATGGCGGGTCTACGACTTTCTAGCAGGAATAGTATTGTTTCTCATCCTCATTGTCGTTGGTGCAGTTACAAGAAAAGTTCCGATTGGATCTTGATGATGAGGCCAGCATCCACTTTTTTCAAGATCTCATCAATGATAGCGTTAGTGCGTTGTTTCCTCAAATGGTCGAGACAATTCATAGATGGGCACAATATTGGCGTTGACTAAAACTTGAAGAGCATTGTCTCGCCACAGCTTGGTCCCGATAATTGTATCTAACGAAGGGTAGAGCACGAGAGCATGATGTGCATAGTTGTACATAAAGATTCTAATCCATAGGAATGAAATTGTATTTGTTATTAATCGACGGTTTGCTTTTATTGATGTCACGAGTCAGATATAATTATGCAACTATGTTAGAAGTAATTCTCTATACCCAAACTAAATGATTCCTGTAACAAACCTTCAACCCCACACAGCGATCACTGACAGTCGGCAAACTCTCCTGCATAGTCATCATTTGAAGACAACTCCATAAAATAGTAGATGCCTCGAGGAGAATCCAGTATATCCTTGCCATTTAAAAACAATCAATCACTACTACTGCTGATTTTATGGTTACATGATTCCTTCCTATCTCAAGCAAGTCAAACCTCCAAATGAAAAGGTTCATAGATCACAATAAGTACAAGAAAAAATGTAGTGTTGAGAGGGGATAATAGTAAAACAAAAGCACCATTTCTGGCACGAGCTTAGAAAATTTCCATCCAAAAAACCCAGGAAGACACAGCGGAAAAGAAAATGCAAGCAGAGATGCTACCAATTGATCAACATCATCGAGATAACTTCTTCTTGATATCTGATCTTAGTTTGGATCCAAAGGCAGAAGCCTTATCTATCAGCTTGTCAATTGCTGCCTCTTGCTTCTCGTATATGTAGATTCCAAGAAAACTCATAAAAAATGCTGCCAATATGTTGCCACACAGTACGATCAGATTACAAGTAAAACATACAAAGGGAAAACTGGAAAATAAACAAGAGCAAAGCTGCCAAAAGATTTCAGGCAAATAAAAGGGACAAACCAGTCAAGAAGAGGCCATGCCATGAAATAGCCCCAGCAAGACTCAAAACCAGAAGAATGCCCACCACCTGTTTTCAAAAGTTCAAAGAAATCAAAGCTTAGATTCGAAACTCCAACAACTAAGACAAAGATCAATACAGAAGTATTATTCACAATCGATATCATTCATTATACTCGCCTTATCCAATGCTGAAGGCTACTGCTTAGAACGAGGTTGAGGAATAAAGACGTAGAAAGTAATATTTCAACTTAGCCATATCATTAACCATGAATTTCGAGGAAAAAGGAGCTCAAGTTCTAAGTAATCAGGAACATCGTCCAATATGCAAGGTCTGGTGATCGGAATGCTAGCTGTAACATGTATTATATAGATATAGTCTTTTAAGCTACAGTTAGAAAAGATATTCCCAAAAGTAAATAGCAAGGGGGATAAAAATCCTCATACTGTAAGTACTATGATCGCTTACATTGGCAAAATACTCTAGAGCTGAATTGCCTGAGTAGTGCAAGTGATATCGTAGATATGGATCTCGCTGTGAGGCTATAATCACTAGAATGAGATATAAGCATGTGTTCATAGAGGTAGCAATTGAGCGTCCCAATAAAGTATGTTCAAATCAAAATCATCCAGAAACCGGAAAAAAGAAAAAAAGAAAACGAAAACAAATGTCAGGGTATAACACAATTATACAATATATGCATCATAGCAAAGAAGAAGAATCACAAGTACCTTGAGGAATAATGTCCAGTCATTGCCTCTGCAGAGAGAATTTAGTGCAGCCACTGCTGTATTCCAAGGAGAGACAACTGAAAGAGCGACTCTATGTGATGTCTCCTCTGAGCAGTAGAAAAACGACATAGGTACTTTCTCAATACTGTAACCCAACCTGCAGGATCATCACATCACACCGGAATTCTGTCAAAAATGTGGCAACTGTAACTTCATAGAACAGTAAGTAATACTATATCCGTTTACTAAGCCAAACAACCATGCCGCAATATGGGACCTTGATGAAAAACATATTTGTAAGGGAAGTCCACATACTACTGTAAAACAAGGAAATATTTGAAAATTTTATTGAAGTCCAAGCCTACACAATGCACAATGTACGAGTGTCAAAAATGTGTTACATTATTTAGGGAAAAATGGATTTGTGGCTAAATCGTTGGATTTGAATATCAACGATTGAGATTAAAGGGCATTTTTACATTAATTGAAACGAGAGGAATACACTTTTAATACCAACCGTAGATCTTTAAATCCAACGGTTTAGTCACACATAAGTTTATATGTGGCTAGCCACAATCACCAAGCCCTATTATTTAACCAAGGACAGAAAAACGCCATGCTTGTGTGGTGGCACCCTGAGCTTTTTGAACAAGAAGAACAAGGGAAGGGAGGGAGGGTAGCAAGCTCACATCTTTTCCGGTAAAATTGCATGAATGAACAAGAAGAATGCAACAAGTAAGATAAGCTTTGAAACAGCTGTGATGATGGTGTATCCCGACGCGATGAAGTTGTAGTAGAATGCAACTAGAACCAGCACCAGTGCGAGGGTTTGCCGCTTATTCTTCCATAGGAGTACATCAGCAACTGCAAGAAGCCACCAAATAATAAAAAACAAAAAAATACAAGGACTTCATGAGCATCATATTTCAAATATTTGGTATGTTTGGCCACAATCATTAAACTAGCAGGATTCGGTGGAGAAGAATAGCAAATCAAGCATTTGAAAACATTGGCTCACATGTGAAGACGATACAGATTTTAAGCTAACAAGATCTAACCTTAAGGTCTAGGTTTCGACAACAGAATGCATCTAGCATTTCAAAGATGAATGTGCCAGAGAGTCAGCGTTCAATAATTCAGAAAACATAAGGAAGGAATTGTATGCATCTTTTGTGTTGATAAAATACTAATTACCCTTCTTCTTTCCAGCAGCTACCACTGAACAGTCATCAGCTGAGCACAACCATATCTGCTAAAGCTGGGTACCCCCCAAAATGCAGCTGAGATAAGCTCGCATGACAGTTACTAGGAAGACAAGAGGTGAATTGAGGTGGTTGAACTACTCTTTAAATGGTAGTAGATCATTTACAAGCTGCGGTTGAAATTAAGGAAGGTGGTTTATTTAAATGTGTCACAGGGTTACTGTTAATTTGGTGGTTTGAGAGCAAATAAAATAGCAATAGGGTTACAATTTGAACCAGTTCAAGGCAAAGACGAACATCAACAAGCTTCGGGAGCTACATAGCCTACATTGCTCTTTATCTCACATCTAGTGCAATGGCATCCCTACATTAGAAATTCTTAGCACCCAGAAGATTAGCAATCCAACATTGTTTTTGTCTCTCACAGTCTCATAGACTAACTTCCTGGTTACATAGCTTTCATTGCACAATTAAATGCAGCCAAAGATGTAGATGGGAGTCACTTAAGTACCGCCTAATGACAAACATATTGACACCTTAAAATCGTTAACTCTGACGTGCATCAGAAAGAAGAGCACTGAAAGAAGAGACATCAGAGACAAAAGGTTGTACCTCTTCCGCTTCCAAGAAGTACGTAAGTTTTAGAAGGTCCATCTCTTTGTGATTGATGTTCTGCTCTCAAGTGAGAATATGATTCGATTGTTCTTTCAAGACCATCCTGTAAAAAAGTGAAAAAGAAACAGAAAAAATAAAACCGACTTCCAATGACAATGCAGCAAGGGGAAATGCTATTGAACCCCATATCTAGGGAAATCCTTAAACAGCATCAACACCAGAGGAATAATTTCAATACTATGATTTCTTACATATTTATCTCTCCCCAGTATTCTACCTCTGCTCAATAATTGGTCAAAAGCCAACAAGCTGCTGCACATAATTCAATAGCGCTTGGAGAATTCCTCCAAAAGAAGATCGTTTCCAAGATTCACAATCAACATCACCGTATCATCAGAACAATTAGCACATCAAATGTGTGGACGAGATCCCAATGTCATTGCGAGTTGCTAGTTGGAATAATTGGATGATTTTCACACCATTCGGATGGCACCATGAATTTGTTCAAGCTATGGCGCTGTGATAATTTTTTGGAGCTAGTGAAATACAGAGGTTTGGCTTTGATAGTTCCCAGGGACTGCTTCCTTCAGATTTGCCTTCCTTTCTAACACTAATAATAAGATTTTCCAATTCATTTAAATGTAAGTTTCATTGAAGGCAATCCATTGACCATATTTCAGATCAGGTGCATGTCGTTACACCAGTATCCTTCCTTTTGGAGTATCAAAAGCCCTGAACATAACTTTCAAAAGCATAGGTTTCAACCATTGCTCTCCAGAGCACTTTTTCTTTTATTATTATTTTTTTCCCCATTGGACCATGCAAAACCCATAAATTCCCGGAAGACCCAAATGAACTGATACAACTACAAGCTACTGCTTCTCTGTTAACATCTTCGAAGGTCTGTAAGCATAAGCCGCAAAGATCGCATAAAACTCGTATTTCATTATGAGCATTACTGCATAACCAAGCTACAGGTGATTAAGAATCTACAGGTGATGACACAGGTTCTCTGTCTAAACTTTAAACCAAAAAGTTAAAAGGGCCCTGAAAACAATACCATCAAAACAGAAGTAGAAATAGACCTGGAGGGATACGATGGGTGTATAGCCCAAACGATCCTTGGCTTTCAAGGAACTAAATGTTCTGTTGCAAGAGAGGAGCCTAATCCTTGACGGAGTGAGCTGCGGAACTTTCATGCCATAGGGGGCCAATAGCTTATACGTCCACTCAACTAAATGTGCAATTGGCATGATAACAAATGCAGGTATTTTAATTCCTGGCCTGTAACAGTTTTAGAAATTCAAAATAAGGATAAAGATAGAACTGGTATAGAAGGAGAAACTGAACCAAAAATAATGCTCGTATTATTCAAGGAAGTTAAAAGAATGTAAGAATAAGCATCATCTCCCCATGTTCACAAACTCACAAAACTATGTTTCCACAAGGCTGCTGAGGCGAAGAACGAAAGGCCCTTGAAGGCAGATATAGAACAAAATAAGATATGCAAGATAAATTCACGAAGGACAAATCAAGAACAGTATTGCCAACAATTATTCACAAGCTAAAAACCATGAACGATCATTATTTGCTATGGAAGTAAATTAGCAAACTGAAGTAGAGGTAAAAGTGACAGATCGAGCTAGAGGACAACCATGATTCAACAGAAAGGGAATAAAGAAACATGGAAGAGAAGGTACCTATCATAACCAAGACCTTCCAATATCAACGACACGAACTCCCAGAACTCGATGGGCTCCATATTCGTTACAAAGTATGCCTGCAATGTGATATCAACTCCTAAAGCTTCATGTCAAAATCAAACTGTGAAAATCATCTTGGGAAACAAAAGCTTTGTCTCCTAGTTATACAGATCCTTTAGTAAACCATCACATGTCAGGGCTGGCTGCTGAAATTGTAAATAAACCGAAACTGCATTGTTGTAAAGCTCAGGATCTTCAAGAATTTGGTTGGACAAAGAACAATATTCAGTAGTCAATTAAATCAAGTCTTCATGAATTACTTGGATGAAAAATAAAAAATTATGAGTCTCATTCAAGGACTCCACAGATTGAACAAATCCCAACCAGGAATTTCACCATATTATGTAATCAATGGAATCTACAAGACTTGGAAAGTAAAGCGACCACAAAGCTTATCTAAATGAATGCATGTGCAGATATAGGTGGCGATATATGACCTGACCAGAAGCTTTCACAGCAACTTCCCCCTTTGAAGCTAGAGCTCGTTCAGCACATATATGTGCATGTGCAACGTTCTCGACGTAAGTGAAATCATACATGTTATTTCCATCACCAATAATGAACTGCGTTGCAAAACAAAGTAAAATAAGAACCCTGACTAAATCTTTCACGGAAAAAAATACACGAATGAAATTGTAAGAACATATGCACAAGGGACAAGAGCTAAAGTTTGTCCACCCTATAGATTGCCTAGAAGCAAGGTTGCACATTAAGTATGATAGCTAAACCAAGGTCAATCTAATCATTTTATACCAGCTACAGTCTCTCAACTCCACAAAGTGAAAAGTGGAACAGACACACAAATCCTCCTACAAGATCATAGCTGGAATCAACAAGGCTGGCCCACATGTAATGACTCGCCATATGGCTTCCATGACAAGGTTGGGAAACAAATCATGTCGACCGCCCAGACAATCAACAGCATTCATATGTATACACTTGTATGCATAGGTATATCCAAATAAAACTTCTTATCATTGGCTCATAGAGATTGCACCAAAAGAAAAAGAAAAAAAAAAAAAGAAGACATTTACCTTTGACTTGCCTGCCCTAGCAGCACCAACTAAAGATGGAGCAAGCAGTTTATCACCAGGGCCAAAAATACTACTAGGACGTAGGCTGCACGTGAGAAGTTCATTAACACCATTTGCCTTTATGACTAGTCCCTCTCCTTCAGCTTTGGTGGTAGCATAAAAATCATTATGCTGGAATAAGAACGAAACTAGCAAAACTTTAGCTATATAATATCAACTACATAATTCTCTCTCAAGACTCTCATGGTGTACACCTACTAAAGAAAACATAAGGGAAAAAAATTGTAATGACAAACATAGAACTTTGTTGAGGAGTACTACATCCTCCTCGTCACATTTAGGCATCCTATAAGACATTTGATAATAATATAAGTGAATACCATGTTTCAGTTGCTTTTAAATGGCATTAAAATCTTTTCTTTGAAGCTTCAAAAAGTATGATCCAAGCAACTACAAGGTAGAAGAAAGAAACCTGTCTTAAAGAAGCTATTTCTGTGTATGGAATAAGGGCATCATTGAGGATGAGAATTGATTCAAATTTTTTTGAGAGAAGGCAAACCTTTTTCTCATTGACATTAAGCACTTTGCTTGCAATTACATCCCAAGAGGAACAACCTCCTCTACTGCTCATACATGTGACAAAATATAGCAAATGTCACCCAGTTTTATGAATAAAGGGCTCACATCCTACATAATAATTGCTGAACAATCTCCTGAGGCTTTCGATACTCCTGTCGAAACACTCCGGAATTTCTTTTCCCCATAACTCATATATGGCTGCTGCATGAATCCTTCTTCTTGCTTTTGCTAAGCTGGTATTCCCCCTCATAACCAAACATTCCCATCTCAGCCAACTCCCCCAATCAAGGTCTCTGCACTTCATCTTTAGCACCTCACATACCTGCTGGATCACAAAGGTTGAATAATCGCAAGTGAAGAAGATGTGGTCTCGAGTTTCCACCCCTCTACTGCATTGCATAGAATACAGGCATCATCAACCATCAGACCTCTTCTGCACATCCAGTCTCTAGTTCGCAATCTATCCTTGATCACAAGCCAGAGCACAAAGCCATGCCAAGGCAGAATTTCAGGTCTTCATACCAGCCACCACCAAGGGACGGCCTCAGACCCTTGTAAGCAAGCTGAATAGTATTCTGCACTCCTTGAAGCTTAACTTGCATTATCTCCCTCACTTTCAGCAATGATTTCCATATCCAAGAAATCCCTCATGCGAGGTTGAACCGACCATAGAGTCTGATCCTTCAAATAGTAGGAGTGAATCCATCGCACCCATAATCTATCCTCTTTAAGTTCAAGAGTCCTAAAATGTTTACAGAAAAAGGCTAGGTTCCACATATGTAACTGCTTTAACCCCAAACCTCCTTTCTTCTTTGGCATACATACTTCCTCCCATGCAACCAAAACCCGTCTACTAGGAGCAGCCACCCCAGTCCACAGGTAACATCTACATAAACGTTCAACCTCTTCATGTACTGCTACTGACAATAAGCATACATGAGACCAATATACTTGTACACTATAAGCACAGCTGCAATCAGTTGTAACCATCCAGCATACGACAGTAACCTGGCCTCCCAAGACGATATCCTCTGCAGTATCTTGTCTATCAATGGTTCATAGTGCTTAACCTGCAGCTTCTTTGCAGAGAGGGGCACACCAAAATATTTGATAGGCAAGACACCTATCTCATATCCCATAACTGCTGCAAATTCTTTTTGCTTCTCAACAGCAATACCTCTAAAGAAAATTGTGTTTTTGCTCATGTTGGCCACAAGGCCAGATATTTCTGCAAAATGATCCAGTATGCCTTTAATAAGACGTAAGGAAGTAGCATCTGCCTTAGAAGCTATTATTAGATCATCTACAAAAGAAAGTTGAATAATTCCCGAAGTCTTACACTTAGGGTGATAACGAAAGCACGCTTTCTGAGACTCCAGCTGGAGGGCTCTTGATAAGTATTCCATAACAACAACGAAAATATAGGGAAAGAGGGGGTCCCCTGTCTAAGTCCCCATTCCCCTTTCATGAACCTATAAATTCCTCCATTTATCACAAAGGAATAGGAGGGTGTAGTTAAGCATGCCATTATTCTCGTTACTAGCAGCTCAGGGAAGCCTAACTTGAGCAGAAGATCCTCCACAAATTGCCAATGTACTGAATCATATGTCTTTTTCACATCTATCTTAGCCATACACCTGGGAGAAACCTGCTTTCGTTCATAACCATTCACGAGTTCTTGGCATAGCATCACATTAACAAAGATTGATCTTCCCTTGATAAATGCACTCTGGGACTGGTAAATAATCTCAGGAAGAACTAGAGTTAGCCTATTGACAATCATCTTAGAAATGATTTTGTACATAGTCGTACAGCATGCTATGGGCTTATAGTCCCCCACCCTGACAGGTTGCTTCGTTTTGGCTACTAGGGTGATGACAGTAGTATTGATTTGCCCGAGAATCTTGCCATAATCAAAAAAATCCAGTATAGCCTCAGTTACTTCTTTACTAACAATCGACCAAGCTTTCATTAAAAAAAAAAAAAAAAAACTGAAGTATATCCATCAGCTCCAGAACATTTTTTTTTTATTTTTTTTATTTTTTTGTGACGAGGGTGTCCGGGTCAGCTCGCGCGCATCTCGACTAATCCCCCGGACACTGATAAGACGCCCCCCACCAGCATCGGGTAAAGCTTTGACCGAAGTCAACGGGCGTGGCCAACATGGATTTTGAGGCTAGTGAGATTCGAACCCAAGGTCTTCAAGAAGAAGGTTGAGTCGAACACCACTAGACCAACCCAGGTTGGTTAGCTCCAGGACATTTATCCTCTTCAATCTCCCATAGTGCCTTTCTGACATCTTTGGCATCAAAAGCAATAGAAAGTACGCGAATACTATCACCAGAAAACAGTCTCCCCTAGGGCACAACCTCATCTCTGATTGCAGACATAACCTCACCCTTCGTGCCATGAAGATTCTTGTAAAATCTGAGTACCTCCTCACCAATTTCTATTTGAGACATAGCCCTCGAGCAATCCTCGTAGGTCAAACCAGGCATCATACTCCTTCTTCTTCTACCCTTAATGTAGGCATGAAAATATCTGGAGTTCCTATCCATGCCAATCACCCAAGCCCCTCTAGCCTGCTGCTTGAAAAATAAGTCTTCTTCCCTAAGTAGCCGGACAACCTCAACAGTCTTATTTTGCAGTTGAACACGAGTACGTTTTGTGAATTGACTGTGCAAGGCTGCTTGCTATACTATCATCTCAGCTTTAGCATGTTCCAACCTGGTAGTTATCTCAGAATAGTTAGTCTGGTGCAGACATCTGAAATCAGACTTTAGCATCTTCGATTTCTGAGTGACTATACATAGGACACCCTTCAATGCATATATTCCCAGCTCTAGCCACTATCTTCAGGAACTCAGGATTTGTTGCCCACATTTTAAGAAATTTAAAGGAATATCTAGGTCTCTGCTCGAGCCCTTGCCACTTGACAACAATAGGAGAATGGTCAGAAATATCAGGAAATTCAAAATAAGCAGTAGCAGCAGCATACTTCTCAAACCACTTATAGTTGCCTAAGGCACGATCCAGCTTAATCATCTTCCACGAATCCTCACCTTGATTGTTGTACCAAGTGAAAACATTACCCATGCTTTTAAGATCTTCAAGGTCAGCATGCATAAGACAAGAGTGCAACTCTTGACAAGGCTCTATATGTAACAACCCCCTGTGACCAATCTTCTCCTCAGCATCATTAAAATCCTCAAGTACTAACCATGGTTCATCAATTTTCCCAGCCAAGGTCTCAAGCTCATCCCATAACTTCCTTCTGAGTATAGCAGTATTCGACGCATACACAAAGGAAACCATTGCAGAGAAAGAACCATCTTTCTTTCTAACTTGATAGGTGATGGATTGGTCAGATCCTGCAAAATACTTCACATCCTCCAGTTCATTATCCCATACACACCAAATACGCCCGTTATATGCATAATAAGAATTATTCAAACAATCTCATCCCTTAAAACAACTATTAATGACCTTCTTAAACTTAGCAGCCTTTACCCTGGTCTCAATGCAACCAAAAAGAATAATTTTATTTCCGACAGCGAATTGCCTTATTGTTCTTTGCTTTTCAGGGGAATTCAAGCCCCTCATATTCCAAGACCCTATATTTATTACTCAAGTTATACACTGCTCACCCCCCTTATCATCCATCTCACCCAAATAAACCAAAGATTCATACCTCGCAGAAGGAGCAACAAATAGGTTAGCAATCACTAACTGTTGTAGCTCTGTAGCTTGCATCTTGCTGACTTCCCCCCTTTAGGTGTAATCCACCCTTCACTACTCTCAGCCCGCTGCTTACTCACCACTACAGGAGTCTTCTCAGACCTAGTGCCAGACTGTACCTCATGAGTAACATCAGGGTTCTCAGAAGCTATTTCAGCTTGTTTGACATCCACTGCCTGAGCAATCTTCTGCTTAAGCCTCCATACCCGCTTTTGGATAACTCTTTTCTTACAGGACTCGTCCCTATGTCCCCAGCCTCGACATTTCTTACACTGAACTGGTAACCACTCATACTCTATCTTCTGAGCAACCTTTTGTCCCTCCGGTCCTGTAAAATGGACCTCCTCCAGTATGCTCTCCCTTGTGTCTATATCGATCAACATACGTGCATAAGAGATCCTACTCCGTTCAGCAGTCATTTAATCCATGCGTATGGGATATCCAATTTTACCACCCAGACGACTCAGAGATTCCTTCCCCCACAACTGTAAGTCCAGGTTACCAAGCGAGACCGAAACTGGTATACACTCCAGCACCTCATCATCAAACGAGAAATTAGGGATCCAATCACGTAACATAATGGGTTTAGAGTTAAAGAACCAACCACCATCCATGATGATCTTCAGCTTATCCTCCAAAGACCCAAAACGAAACACAAAAGATCCCTCATCGTGCAACAGTATCTCAGGCCGAACTATCCCTTTTCATACCCTACTCACAAACGAAGTCATGGCTGAGAAGCCAGTCCTTTCACCAACCACATATCCTATCACAGAATTCGCCTAATACCTTCTAGCATCAGAAACATTAGCCTCAGTGAATGCAAGTTCCTCATCGCGCTTATACTCATACAAGAGGGTCATTCCATTATCCTGAACCCTATTACCCATCAGCTTCTCTTCACCCCCTAACCTCGCAGCAGATCCCCTTGTTGCCTCAGCGTAGGTTTTAGCAGAAGAGACCCCATCATTCCTCTTCAACAACACAGGAGCCTTCTCAACCTTATCAGCCCAACTCCAACTCCCCAATCCCTCAAAACCCTTATCCACATCCAGCCCCATCGTCAATGGCACCTTCATCACCAAAACTTCATTATCCACACCAGAACCATCCACTTCAAGACTCTTAGACTCGAGAGTTACATCCTTTTTTTCCATCTCCATCACCTTCGATCCCTTTCCCTCTGTCTTCAACTCCTTTTCCATCTTCGTCATCGTCACACTCGATTTCACCGCCACCTTCTTTGGTCTACCTTGCTTACCACCACCCATGCCGGAGGAGGAATGGTTTTCGTCGTCCGGTCACCGTCGCCGATGAGAATCGCCTCTCGCCATCCCTTTTTCTAATTAGAATAGATTCAAGTTATCCAGGAATACACTGTAGACATTTTTCAAATAATTTTTTTTTTTTGGGTTATTTGTTCTGTTCTTACTCTACCTTGTTCGAAGATGTTTCTAGACTTATGCACGGTCAACGTACATTAAACAACGACCTTGTTCATAGAACAAAACATTTTGTGTATTGTATGTAACATCCTTTAACTTGGAATGATTAACCAAGATATTGCAAGTTTAGGGATGTTACATTGTATTTCTCTTAGCTGTTAATGGTCCCAATCTATGGGTCAAGTTAAAACTTTATGTATAGGAATTGACATAGTGATGGATTACAATATTAAGATATTAATAATAAGGCATGCCCTAATTACCTTCACATGTTACCCTCCTATGTAAAAAGAGAACATGAAGTCAAAACATAACTGCAGGAAGGCACTCATGCCTCCATTAATAGATCTTCAAAGCTGGTGTGTCACATGAGCACATTAAGTTATACACTGAAAGCTATACTTGCAAATGACATGTGCTTCTGGATCTTTGCCTAACAATGTACTTTCATTTACTCTCATAGAACTTGAATTTTAGGCTAGTTTGGTGGTAAATCCAATACCTTAGGTGGGTAAGGCAAAGACTCATCACCATCTATAATCCCATGAATCCCGTCAAAAACCACACTAGCAGAGCTTGTATAAATTAGTCTCTTTACTTGCAGCTCAACACATGCGTCAATCACATTTTTTGTTCCTGAGAAAAAAATGACGAGCGAAATGAGAGTGAATGTGAACAGATCCAACTCACTTTCTTAAAGCTGATCTTCTTTTACAACCAGCAAAATTATAAAAGCTCACCTTGAACATTGACAGACCAGTGAAGTTGATAGTTATTGATGGATGAATCTGGAGCTGCCATATGGAAAACGACCTCAACACCCTGGAAAGCTGCATATCACAAGCACCAGGAAGCTGAAACAATTAATTAGTCTTCTGAATATAGGTTCATTCAAAATATTACAAGAAAATTTTAGCCTGGCTCGGTGACTCCATGCCCAGGTTCCACAGCAGTAGAACTGAAGAGCGCATAGCAAAGGAGCACAGAAGAAATGATACCTTGAAGTACTTGTGCCTTGTTACGTAAATCTGCAGATACATATTGTGCACGACCAGAAGTCAAGGCTTTCCCTAGTATTCCTTCCTCCTCATTTGGTTCAAGCTTGAGAGTAGGGGCCAAGTCAGCTACTCGGACAGAAAACATTTCATACCGAATGAGCATATCCACCAAATGTCGTGCTGCAAAGCCTCTCCCTCCTGTAACCACACACCACCTCTCCTGGCTGCCCATGGCTTACAGCACCCTCTACATGATCATGAAAGAAGAAAACGGAAATCAGAACCAGCACGCCTCAAAGTCCTTCCACAACATAACACATAGATCCGTGTCCTCCACAGATATCATATAAAAGGGCATTATAGCCAGAAGAGTCCATCTCATTCCATCAACACTTTGTAATCGAATAAGCTACACAAATTCATGATGACGGATTGATGAATCATGCAGAGTAAAGCTCAGACTGTATGTGCCATGCAACATCAAGCTTGTAAGCAAGCGAGACCTTGAACCAGAAAAGGCACCAAATATCCAAGAACTATAAACTTCTGTTGAGTTCAAAATCTTTGGTTACATTAATCAAACTAGATGTGAAAAACATAGAAACTAAAGGCATAACTAATTATGTTTAAAGAGTTCACATTTAGTGCTTCTGCATACTTCTGCATTATCCTCAAAGAGCAATGACAAAATTATGCTTATAGAGTTTTAAATTCCACACACCACATAGGCACATATGGCTCTGAAGCTAGTTCAACTAGATGAGTGACATGCCAGGCCATCAACGCAGAACGAAGCTGCCTTGGCATTACTTCGCAATGACAATAGTAGTCACTGATAAAGATAGATTGAAAGTTCATCACTTCATCAGTCTTTGAAGATTGGATTCCCACTCCAAAACATACCACGAAAGAACAATTAGTCATAAATTCCAAGTCAACGACTAGATCCTAACCATCCAACTATTTGTACAATGGGTATAATAGTATAAGAGTGGGAGTCGGCCGCTGTGGGACTTATGTTCTCGAATCCCCTCTTTGACACATCTACAAGGCAAGCAACTGCCTTAATGGACTAAGAACAAAATACCTGCATGAGGCGTACATCTATGATAATCATCAGCAAGATTCCACATCACATGACACTCCCTTTGAAGATTCGAGACTCGACGCAATCCACATTTCAATCTTGGACTCCTACTATGCTACCTTAAACAACTATAACAACTATCGTAGGCACCAATTCAATAGCCTAGTGCCAAACTAACTACTCCATTTTAGATCACATATGCTCAATTTAAGTCTATATCCATGCTATGCTGTCGCAAGACTTCACAAACACGAGTAAATCATCGTTTTCTCAACACAAACACACATTTTCCAATCTATACATCCAACAAATTTATCACTGCTCTCACATCGGAGTTCAGATCATTGTCATTCCAACGTCAACCGAAATCCCAAGCTCTAATCATTTCTATGACGCTAACATTTCACTGAAAAAACGACCGGCAAGTGAATCACACTAACAATCAGCGTCGTCGAAACGAATAAATACTCACGTGATCGAGGCAGGTGCTGAGTTGTTCAGAGATAATCGAGAATCGAGAGATTCGGCGGCTCCGATAACTGACGGCGAGGAAACCCTAGAAAATCGAATTCGTCGTCTTCTTCGGAGATTCTGTGTGTGTGTGTGCGCGGCGTCGATTGTTGGTTGGTGGTGTTCATGTGATGTGTGAGGCTATCACTTTGATTATTAGGAGGGAGAAAGAGAATCTTTTTTCATTTTATCAAAAGAATAAAAAAGACTCTTTTGGTGGTAATTAATCTCGTTGCTTTTGAATATATGATAACCAGCGATTATTTGCTCACGAATTATGTGGAAGAATATATATGTACAGCATGTATCAGAATGCTACGAGCATGGACACCAGCACGAGGGAGGACATTCTCTAGGAATCAGCAAAACCATATTACCTCGGATCTATATTATAGATAAGATTTGTCTATTTATATCGTCTCAAAATATATAAAATATATCTTATTTAATAATTTTTTTATATCAAAATAATAATTATTTGTTACAATACTCTCACTATCTCCTCTCACATTATTACAGTAAATTCTTCTAACATTCAAAAAATATTCTTACTTCACTACATTACACACTAATTAAACACATAAATAAAATCGCCTATTGAATCAATATGTAAAACGAAAGGAGTATATAGAAGGAGTACTTGCATAAATCCTAAAATCTATCGTCGCTGCCATGTATTCCACAAAGCTTTATTTCTTATCGAAGACTTTGTACATGGTACAAGCACTCAAGATGCACACATTCATTTACATGGCACTCCGCAGAGCTCCTTGAGAAGATTCATCTTAGCCTTGAACAAGATGACATTATCTACTAACACAAGTCCAGAGCCTTCGTTGTAACATAAGTACTGGTCCAGGAACAAGTTACATCAAGCGCCGTGAAAGTCTCTGCTAACTCAGCTAGCTCGAACACAGACATCCCTGTCGCAGATCCATCCATCTTTTGCAACTCCCTCATCATCCTTGGATCCCGTCTCTTCCTGCAAAGCACATTTCGGGTGGAGTTGAAAGTTGCACTCTTCACAACAAAAAGACCAGGTGTGGCCATCCTCCTCACAGCCATCGCAAGTGTAAACAACAGATTCCCGAGTGAGCAAGAGTTCGTGTTCTGGATGAAGATCATGCTTCAGCTTCTGAGGCCACCCCTTTGCCATCTCCTCGTATCCTGCTTCGATTTCCTTCAGGCGCTCCTCTGTGAAGGGATAGGCTTCAGACCCGTGTATCGTGATGAGCTCTCTAGCTTCTGTTGAGACCGTCTTCCCTGTAGGTGAAACCGCGACCAACTTGGGTATTCCTTTGACCTTGAACACTCGAACTAAGGACTGCTTCCTCTGATCCCCAAATGGAAGAGCCAGCCAGGGCATGGTAGCGAAGAACTCGTCAAAGGCAGCCTGGTCCTGATCACTGGAGATGAAGATGACCTCAAACGCATCGACCTTTTCTTTGATCTTGTGGTAGGCTTCGACGAGTTTTGGCAGAAATGCACGGCAGGGAGGGCACCAGTGTGCAGAGAAATACAAGAGGATGTTCTTTCCCACAAGACTAGATACAGAAACCTAAGCAAACCAGTGTGCAAGGTAATCGAATCATAATATGACTAATCGAGCACTTGTTAATTGTTCTGGCATATATATGAGGGTTGTACGTGTTGGTACTATTCTGGGAAAAATATACGGTTGTAAGCGTAATAAGAGTAAGCCAAAAGTTTTACCTTTGCTCCGCCTTTGTCTAACACAAAATCTAGTTCCCGACACCAAAAGGGACTCCAAGGTCTGTGCTTCTTGTCTCGCTTTCTCCATATCTGCAAGCTCCTGAAATTTCCCAGGGGTGAAAGGATAGGCCTGGATGCCATACTCTTCAATGGCTTCAACAACATTAGGATGAAGGGTTTTCCCATCTGGTCCAAGGACAACTAATGTAGGGAGAGTAGAGACCTCGAAATATCGGACCAGTTTCTCACAGCTTCTATCCTTAAATGGTAGAGAAAGCCAAGGCATGCTCCCAAATCCTTGCCGAAACGATTCTTCATCATCATCGAGAGGGATGAGAATGACTCGAAATTCTCCTTCATCGCTTTCAACTTCTCATAGATTTCTACCAGCACTGAGGTGAACTTAACGCAATATCTGTAGGAGGACAAGGAGACATACAGTGCAATAAACTTGCCTTCAAGATCAGAAACGGGTACCTGATACAAAGATAGTTGCAGTCATCCCTGGATACGACAACAAATAGGCTTCAAACTAATCTTTTTGCCACAATCTCATAACAAACAGAAATAACAAACAGAGACCAGATTAATGAAAGCTGCATCATGCTAAAGATTCTGACCTTTGTCCCATCCTTCGATATCACAAAATTGCGTGAAGCTGATACTAAAACAGACCTAAGGGTCTGCTCCCTCCTCTCCGCCTCTAGGCGCTCCTTAAACTCCTCAATTCTTTCTACAGTAAATGGATACCCTTCGCCTCCATATTCTTGGATTATTTCCACGCCTCTATCAGTAAGAACCTCTCCTTTTTCATCTAAGACTACAAGATAGGGTATCCCTTTAACTTTGAACAATTCATCTAACTTCTCACGAGAACTGGAGTCAGAAAAGGGAATGGCGAGCCATGGCATCTTTGAGAAGTATCCATTGAATGATTCCTCATCTTCATCAGCCGAGACAAACACAATCTCGAAATCACCTTCTCGAGATGCAATGTCATTGTAAGCTTCAATAAGACTAGGGGTGAAACGCTGACATGGACCACACCATGATGCTGAAAAGTACAGAGCAACGGCACTCTTCCCTTTCAACTCATCAATTTTAACCTGTGATATCATAAGCAACATTTAAAATCTATCTGATTCATTGAAGAATAAAGACGATTAAAGACTCAACCTAAGCAAAAAACAATGTCCTTGGAAGCTATTTCACGAAACTAATCAGCCTGATGATGATACTTGGGAAGAAAACAACAAATGCAGGAAACTATGAAACAAACGAACTAGAATACATCACGAAAAAGTGTTGTCTACATTAAAATCGGCTTAATGAGGATGCTGTCCACATGCTGAACTCGTCTTTTGCATTTATTTTGCTCCGACTATACTCACATCTGCTCTGGATCTAGCAACTTATCTAAGTAGCGTAATCTAATTAGTACTTAGAAAAAGAGTTGATGTAATATATCATGTGCTGCATAAAGCCTTAATCTCGTAATCAAGCTTAACAAACAGACAAGCAACTAGTGTTTCCCATCATCCATCACTTTATTCCCCCACAATAACATTAGCAGTGATTACATGATTCAAACTTGTAAGTCGTGGCCGACTTTGATGTCATACATATTCTTATATCATTTTGAGTGACCAACGCCACCAAATACTCAAGTTCAGTAGACACTTCACAATCTCACTTCTATCTTCACGATTACGCGAGAAATCAGCATCAAACCCTAAACTCCAAAGCTGGATGAACATATCATTCAAATTCCTGATCCGAATACCAAAATCATATTCACCATACAATGGATTCCAAAATCGATCTTCAAACTCATCACCGCAAGCCACAACTCAACTCAACTCCACACACAATCAACTACCATTCCCCCTCTAGAGCACCAAAAACACCAAAACCCTAACAGTTCAATCATGTAACCTAACATAACAAACTGGAACCAAAACAGGTCGGAGAAGATGAGGTGATCAAATTAGGTGATCACACCAGATCGCCGTTGGAGCGAACGAGGAAGTCCCTGCCGGGATCGGAGGAGAGGAGTGAACGGAGTCCCTGAGTCGCCGGAGATGAAGCGCCGTCACCGACCATGATAGTAGAAGCGATACAAGAGACGGTGCAGCCAAAACTGTGTCGGCGAGCGAGTGATTCGACTACAAGGGCCCTTGGTTCAGATGAAGCGTTGAGTTTAAGCAGTGGAAAAATCAAAGATGCTGTTCAATGTATTGTTTTAAGAAAAAAAAAGAAGATTATCGTTAACATCTAACCTGTATGTTATTAAGACACATTCAATCATTTAGATTTTTTTTAAATGTTTTTATTTATAAAATTTTCTAATTATTTAATCTTTATTCGTTATTAATCCCTAACATAACATAATATTAACATTATATTTCTTCTATCTTGTTTTAATGTTTGTTCTCGGTCATAGAGATCATAATTGATATACTGGTTTTCATAATGGGACAAGGTCAATAAAAATCAGCCATTTGGATCTTGATAGGGTCCGGTTGATAGTGATCGAACTCATAACATTATTAGTGAGTTCTTCTTTTGTAATCATCCTAGTTGATTTTATTCTCTTAGAATTTTAGAAAAAATATAATACTCGATTATAGAAATACGTGTTAAGTTAAAGCCGCTTGGTTTCTTCTGAACATTGGTCTAAGTAAGGTAGTTGAAGTGCATCATAGTTGTGGATTATACCTTACGTACAATTCAGATGTAGTGCCAAGTTAGTAGTATGCATCAAACCTCTTCATAGCTCATCTGAAAAATACACCACTGGATGATAGGTTGTTCATAACGTCTAAATATTTAGTCCCATTTTGTGTTCATACGTACTATTGGCCATCTTTTTGTTTCTCCAACACAGATTTGGGAAATCAATTTACAGACACCAGATGTTCGGTTTCCTGTTAATTGGTCATGCTTCACTATCTCTTGGGATGTGTTTAATTTGTGTTTGCTTTGGACAATACTTATCAAAGAAGTCCACTTTTTCTGCGGGCAATCGGATGGCGGATGGGCAGAAGGGAGCAAAGCATAATGCTTTCTCTTATTTCAATGATTCAAAGCAGAACAAACCATCCAAAAAATCTGCATCTTCTAAGTATACAGGAATAATCTTTAACTTTATTATCTCCTTTATCAAAAGCAAATCACACCTGTGCTTTCGTTTTGAATTCAAATAAGCAATACCCTAATATTTTGAAGTTAGAAACCAATATAATGTTGAGGTTGTCCGTAGATAAACCATTCAGATTTTTTCAACTGATTAAAAATTTAAATCCGTCAATTTTATATTGTTATTTAATTGATTCTTTTGATTTATCTTGTATTGATTGCTTTGCAGTATTTCCTTCAAGAAATCTTGGAAAAGGTTACTTTGATTCTTTGAACAAGTTGAAACCCTAATCATCATCTCCCGACAATAAGATTCTTGCTTCTTCACACTATATAACTTGTTGCCCATTCTTTTTGCCTTTACCAGCACTCCTAGAACAAAGCCACAAAACTTCGGCACCCTTCTTTTGATCTCCTCTCCACGAACCAAATCTTCCAACACAACCACATTGCCAAACTAGACCATGTCTGCCACCTTCCAAGCCTTTCCACCACCAATGCCGCCGCCACCGGCTGTTGTCTATCCCACAACGATCACCACGACGGGCCAGTCTTCCTCATCCCACTCCAACGGCTCCTTCGCGGTAGTCTTCATAGTCCTTGCGGTCATCATTGTTGTTTCGGGCCTCGCTTGTGTCCTAGGCCGGATTTTCAGCAAGAAATACCAGAAAACAAGCCAGGTGCAGGGTACAACCAAGAATAACAAAAGCCATAACCATAATCAGGAACAAGACAAGCTGAATAAGAGTCATAGCATCAATGGCTTTCGAGCGAAAGACAGGGACTTGGAGTTTGGTTTTCGGTCCAAGGAAGGCGATATAGAGCTGGGATTCGAGAGGAGAGTTCAAACAGGCAAGGCGGCTGGTGTCAAAGGAGATCGTCGAGGAAATTGCCAGGGAGCTGAGCATATCGTTCGAGGCGAAAATATGCATATGGGCGATGTATGAGTGTGAAACTGTCATAGATATGTAACATTTGGTTGTGAGCTTTGGTTGTAGGGTGGGTTACATTCCAACGTTGATTCATTTTCTCATGTTAATTCTAGTAGTACTTAATGTTAGACCTCAATATATTTTTGGCCGAGAGCCTGCCTAAGGCTGGGCAACTCTGTTACATAATCTCGTCACGAACCATTCTAATCTCCTCAAATATAGGATATGAGGAGAATATTATTATAAAAAAAAATATATATGTAATATCGTATTTTTATACGAAGGAGTTATTTTTTTGATGTTGGATTTTACCTTCTTTGTTGATGCAAACTTGGAAAGTTGTCAATAATCGAGAAGTCCACTCATGAGTGCAACAATTTTATTTTTTTTTTTGACAATAAATGCAACAATATTGGTTTTGTAAAGAAGAATAGTATACTAGTAGTAAAGAAGAATTCTTTGTCAAGATATGTCTATGTTGACCTCATAAATTGAAAATTAAGTACAAATCCATCATCCTAAATGACTGTTGTTTTCATACATCATCATAAGATTAAGAAAAAATGTCCTAACTTAATATATTCATACATCTTCATATATCACCAAGATAATGTTTTGCAAAAGATATTTTAATGTCATTTAGATAAGAGTTTTTTTTATATATAATTTAGAATACATCACATATGTTAAAATGATAAATTAAAAAAAAAAATTTATTATACAACATCACCATATAAAGAATTATAACACTCTACATATACGTCATAGGATGAAATCAGTGTTCCTCATACATCAATTATTGGATTCACGAATATAACATCTAAATTATTAAATCATGACCCATAATCTCACAACTCAGAGATAAACATTTAACCATAATTATAAAAAAAATAAAATCTTCATTTACAAATCGTATCTTCTCCCCAAGTCACCATAACTCAAGTGTTTCTCCTCTAACTCGACAAACCCTAATCACAACCACCACCACCACCAGCCATGGATGCGATCCAGGCCTACACCAACTCTTCGCCGTCGCCGTCGCCGGAATCTTCCCCTCTCCGGCAAATAACACTCCCCGCCAAATCCTCCGCCCCGGTCGTCGACGACACTCTCCTCTCCCTCACCGTCTCCGCCGCATCCCGCTCCCTCGCGGCCCCAATCGACCCGGTCCAACACCTCGTCGCCTTCAACCCGACCTACGATCAGCTCTGGACTCCGCTCCACGGCCCGGCACACCCCTACGCGAAGGATGGGATCGCGCAGGGGATGAGGAACCATAAATTAGGGTTTGTGGAGGACGCGGCGATCGAGAGTTTCGTGTTCGATGATCAGTATAACACTTTTCATAAGTACGGGTACGCGGCGGACCCCGCGGGGAGCGAGTACGTGGGGGATGTGGAGGCCTTGGAGAGGAACGATGGGGTTGGGGTGTATGATATGAGGCAGAGTGAGCAGAAGAGGAGGAGGTTGGAGAAGAAGAAGGAAAGGGACGAGGAGGAAGGGGATGAGGGGGAGGTGAATGAGGAGGTGGAGAATCCGGCAACGGAGGAGTGGTTGAGGAAGAACAGGAAGAGTCCGTGGGCGGGGAAGAAGGAGGTGGTGCAGGGAGAGTTGACGGAGGAGCAGAAGAAGTATGCGGAGGAGCACGCCAGGAAGAAGGCCGAGGAGAGAGGGGAGAAGGTGGAGAAGCCTGCTGAGGTTGTGACTGATAAGAGTACGTTTCATGGGAAGGAGGAGAGGGATTATCAGGGCAGGTCGTGGATATTGCCTCCTAAGGATGTCAAGGCGACGAATGATCATTGTTATATTCCCAAGAGGTTGGTGCATACTTGGAGCGGGCACACGAAGGGGGTTTCTGCGATTAGGTTCTTCCCTAAGTATGGGCATTTGTTGTTGTCGGCGAGTATGGATACGAAGATTAAGATCTGGGATGTGTATAATTCGGGGAAGTGTATGAGGACTTATATGGGGCATTCTAAGGCTGTGAGGGATATTTGCTTTTCGAATGATGGGACAAAGTTTTTGAGTGCTGGGTATGATAAGAATATCAAGTACTGGGATACCGAGACTGGAAAGGTGATCTCGACATTCTCCACAGGGAAGATTCCGTATGTTGTGAAGCTCAATCCGGATGACGATAAGCAGAACATACTATTGGCAGGCATGAGTGATAAGAAGATTGTGCAGTGGGATATGAATACGGGGCAGATTACCCAGGAGTATGATCAGCATCTAGGAGCTGTGAATACCATCACTTTTGTTGACAATAATAGGAGGTTTGTTACTTCGAGTGATGATAAGTCACTTCGAGTGTGGGAATTCGGAATTCCTGTGGTCATCAAGTATATCAGCGAGCCTCATATGCACTCGATGCCTTCCGTTGCTGTTCACCCCAACACAAACTGGCTTGCTGCTCAGAGTTTGGACAATCAGATTTTGATTTATGGGACCAGGGAAAGGTTTCAGCTCAATAAGAAGAAGAGATTCGCTGGGCATATAGTGGCAGGATATGCTTGCCAAGTCAACTTTTCACCCGATGGCCGGTTTGTGTTGTCAGGAGATGGGGAAGGCAGATGCTGGTTCTGGGACTGGAAGAGTTGCAAGGTATTCAGAACCCTCAAATGCCATGAAGGTGTGTGCATCGGTTGTGAATGGCATCCATTGGAGACAAGCAAGGTGGCTACTTGTGGTTGGGACGGGTTGATCAAGTACTGGTGAGTAACTTTTACTTTGATTGAATTTGGTTGTTCCTGATTCAATAGCTTCTGTTTCTTGCGATTAGCTTAGTATAGTGTCTCTTATGACTGCGTGTCTGCTAAATATGTGGAGTGTGGTAGACTAGCTTAGTATAGTTGGTATCAAACAATCTTGTGCCCCTAGCCTTTCAGCCTTCAAAGAAGTAATTGTATGCTGAAAACGAATTAGATGTTCTCTCATATCTGGCTGGCGTGTATGAATGAAATCTTTGTGATCTTGTTTGTCTAAGTCGCTTAACAGGTGCCTTAAGAAATTTAAGAATATGACTTGTCTGTGAGAGTTGTCCTCTAATCTCTCATGTTGTTGCTGTTTTGAAATACTGATAGCCAGGACGAGGAAATTCGAATGAGATGTTGGATGTATAATGCATGTTGAAGTAATAATGATAATGAATCTCTGATAAGAAGTGTGCTTTACTCTTTCGGGAAAGATCATGCTGACAATAGTTCATTGAAACATGTCTTAGTTTCTTATGAGGGAAAGTCGGTTTGTCAAACCCGAATCATAAG
>JAOVYX010019248.1:0-36821 GCA_035668315.1 Drosera spatulata
AGAGAGAGAGAGAGAGAGAGAGAGAGAGAGAGAGAGAGAGAGATGATTGATGTTTCCTTCCCAAGTTATCAATGGGCTTATGAAAAGAAATGGTGCAATGAGTTTTTAGTATTGCTTTAAATGGTAGAAGTAGTTTTTAGGGGCATGCACAGAATCACCATCAACATTTTATTCCTCATTTCTCCTCAGAACTCCATGAACATCCTGGATCATGTCCTACGCATGAGTATGATCCCCTTCTATACTAACCGTCTCCTTCACAGCATCAACACCATCAGGCTCAAAAGTTGATGTTTTCTTCATCGTCTTAGCATCATCACCCTTCTCCTCTTCTACAAGGACATAATCAGCAAGGGAATTGTGAGATGAATTTTGATTTTGAGGAATTTCAGAATCCAAACTCTCAGAAACCCTATGATTTGCGGATGATGGTACTCTATCATCAAAATCCTCAATGACATTTGTGAACTTCTCGGTGACCTTGGGACTTTAGTTCTGTTCCTGTAGGGCTTTGGAGTTGCATATATGTGGTTTCATCAACCAGTGGTGGTGATTGTGATACTGCCATCGTCTCGATTGGAATTGGATCGTTTCTCTCTTCTTGTATATAAGGGCATAAATTTACTTATTTCATATATTACAATATTGTATTGTAATTCATATTTTGTGTATATCATATTATTTTGAGGTTGTATTTTATCAATTTGATTTGATATCTACCTCGAGTATGTCTTGATGTGCAGGAAATGATTAGGAGAGTTTGGAGGTAGAAATTCGAAGAAATCGATGATGAAAAGTCACATACATTGAAGAAGATCGTGATGACAACATATCATGTAAATCATGTAGAGTTTATAATGGCATATCCATTACGATGGTGATGGTTGTGATGAAAGCCGTGATGATTTTTCTTCCAACATTAAGGAAATGTTCGCAACATGATGGATGTTATAAGCGCAATGGTCATTGTGAGAATTGTTTAAGATATTTTATAATTTCTTTTTGTAATTTTATTTTAGGATATTTTTTAGGTTTGCATATTTATGCTCTCTAGATTTTTATTTCGGGGAGACGATGTTATTTTTCCTAAAGATGTCTTTTGAGATTGAAGCCGTACTTTTGCATTACTTTCAAAAGAAATTGAAAAGCTCGAGTTGAAGAAGACGAATTCCATCATATTCGAAGATGACGACAGTTTGCATAAAGAAGTTTTCATTCCCTTCTCATCTGTGTTCAATTTCACTTTGTTGTTGTTCAATTCTAGATTCATAAACTAATTTTCATTATCTAGGGCTACGATATAACCAACAATTGTAAAGATTCGATTATCATTAAGTTACATCTCTTTTATTTTTCATTGTGGTTGAGTATTTGGTATTGTTCTTAATGCTTTGTGTAATTGACCATCAAATGATTGAATTTTGAATCTTAGTTATCTCGAGAGAGAAATTAGGATTTATATCGTTGCATCAAATACCTTAGATTGAAAGCGTGACAGAGATATTGTATGCGAGATCTTCGAGTCGTTATGACATGACGGTTAATGGAGCTTGAAGTCATAGAATTTAAAGTGGTTTTGTAATGAATTGACCAACTTTCTTAATTAGATAATTGATGTGGTTGAGAGAACGACACCAAAACGTGACAATTATGGGATGAGGAGTTGATAAGGTTTTGTGATGGTTATCAATAAAGGGAAAATAATTTCAAACACCAAGAATCTTTAATATATATATATATAGTCAATAAGTTATCTAACAAATGAACCTAAGTTGTTGACGAATATCCTGCTTATGATACAAATCGCATGTTCCCCCCTCAAATGTCCATACCTTATTGACTCCCTGTAAATACACATGAAAACTAGATTCACCTAAAGAGTTAATCCTAATCAAGAGAATTTGAGACAATGACTAACTTAGTTAAATTTAATCATCCTAAGTCCTACCTAAATTTTTCAAATCTTTCTGTACTAAGTGGTTTGATTAATATATATGTCAATCGCTTTTCACTCTCAATGTATTCGAGCTTTACTTTACTTTTTCATAGTGATGGCTTTAAAAATGATGACGAATATCTATATGATTATTTCTTGAGTGTTCGATATGATTTTTGGTCACACAAATTGCACTAAAGTTATCACATAAAATTGGTACACATCATAAGTGATTTCCAAAGTCCTTAAGTTGTTGTCTTATTCGTAGGATTTGAGTGTAACAAAGACCATCAGGTTCATACTCAGCCTCAGTAGTGGATAAGCAACCGAATTCTGTTTCATAGGCCTCCATGAAATCAAGTAAGAACCAAGTAGATGACACGTACCAGAAGTACTCTTTCTATATGCAAGATAACCTATAAAATTTATGTCCGAGCATCCAATAAGAGTGGGACTGATCCCAATTGGATACCATAGTCCAATCTTATGTGTACCATTCAAGTATCTCAATATCCTCTACTGCTTTCAAATTAGACTGCTTGGGATTAGTGTGAAATCTTGCATAAAGACACACAACAAACATAATGTTTGGTCTACATAAAATAAGATATAGAATTGAGCCTATCATATCTTTGAACACCTTTTTGTTTCACACACTTACTTTTAGGATATTCATCTAACTTACAGCCAGAGGATACGATTCCTGTCTCTTTTAACCAAGAGAGTAATAGATATTCCATCCGTCCCACAATTTTTGTAACGGTTTGACCCGCATCCGTGTTTTATGGATGTGTTGAATGTGCTATATTTTGATTAGTATATTATGTTTTTTATAATGATTGTGCGTTTGATGTGAAAGAATGAAAAAGAATGAAGAAGGAGGTAGTGAAGTATAATGGAGTATTATGGTTATTTTAATATAAAATTATTTTCAATTAAAAAAATAAAATAAGTGTTGTAAAATTTATAACACGGTTCAAAATAAATAAGTTTTGTAAGAATCATGAGATGGAGACAGTAATATATATATTATTAAGTGGGATTAACATCTATGCTGCAAATTGCAGCCATCCCGCTGCTACTCGAGACAAAATACATGATCATCACTTTCCACGAAATCCCTAACTTCATAAGCCTTAATAAACAACGTAAAAGCTATCCCCTTTCAAAATTCAACCACAATCGCAAAAGTTGATGCTCAACCGAATTAAGTTTTGGCTGGATCATATAAGTTCTAAATTATTGGCAAAAAAATTCTTGGATCTGAGAATCTCAATCTCATAAATTAGAATACAAGTTTAGATCGCAAACTTTAAAATGATAAAAGTTTGATTTCAAAACTTAAACCTGGTAAAATTCTTTGAGCAACAATTGCTTTCAGCGAAAGAAGATTTTAGATAACAAAAAGACGACGGCGGAATTTGAGTTGCATCGATGAAACATAGTTGCAGGGATTGTCTCTGATTTTTTTTTTCTTTTTTTTTAATTATTTTTAGAAAAACGGTCCAACCAAAAACACAAAATCCAAAACTGTAACACTTAAACAAACGATACGCTTTGGCTTAAGCAACAACGGGATAACTGTAATTTGCAATATAAACGTTAATCCCTTATATATTTTCTGGCTCCGTTCTAGATTCCCTTTACTAATGCCACATTCCCACGTTTTGGACAATTTGGAAATGATCAAGAGGCTAAACTTTTGGAAATTGGATAAAATTGCATTTTTTTTGTCCCGGAGGATCGCCAGCTGTAGAAAAATACAGCACATATGCTGTAATTGATTTCCACCGTTTGATGAAATCAACAGTTGAAACAAATTTGTGGAAAAAAGCAATCCTATGGTTCAAAACCTCTACAGCATAAACGGCATAGAATTTGTACTGCTCAATCCTTTTTTTCCCCCTTTTTTACGTTTGGATGGTTATGATGCACAGCAGCATCCCTGCTGCGCAATTGTTACGGCAGGGATCCGCCTCCAAACTTTTGGCACTTACAGTTACACATTCTTCAGGATCCGATCATGCAAATCTCAAACCACCAGCTTCCAGTTTTTACAAGGCCAAGCGAAAGAGACACGACACGATGCAGATGTTGAATGAAGAAGAATCAAAACCACCATCACCATTAGCGTCATCAACAATAGCGACACAACATGGTCACGATCATGGCGAGCAGCAACATCCTAGAGATTCCGGCAATATGAATCGCGTAGACTCGAGCATTGCTCTCAAGAATTTCCTCGACCGTGTCCCGATCTCTTCGACCTCCATCATCGATCACTCATCCGGTACTTATAATGATGTACCAAATTTGGCTGAAGACATTATTTATCTGTTTGACGACATTAGGGAACAGTCTCATTGTTATAAAAATGACATGGATACAATTGTGTACATTTAGCCCTCCCCATGTCCTGCACTTGCTCGGATTACGTGGATTTTTTGTTTGCATGATTTCTTTGTTTAAAACTAACACTCGGCCTTGAATTCTGGGGTTGGAATTGAAGGTCTAGAATTCAAGGCAGGGGATAATGTGATTGATGCTTTGCGGTTGTTGTATGAAAATGATCTGTTGTGTGCGCCATTCACCGACCTCGCGGATTCAGGGGGAGGAGGAGAGTCGGATCTCGTTGCTCCAGTTGCCAAATTCGCGGATAGCTATATTGGTTTTGTTGACTTCCCTAGCATGTTACTCTGGTGTCTTGAGGTATGTGATCATTGGAGTCCTTATCGGCCGAGTATTGAATAATTTATAGTACCCTTTATGATGTCTATGCTCAGATGCAGTATGTTTGAAATGCTTAGTGTATAAGATCGTGCATTTAGCGTGACTTTTTTGATCATCATGTCTGATAAATGGGCAGGGAAGGCTTTTATTGCTATGTAAATTGTCGACAAAATCTTAGTGTTTCTTGATTTCTATTCAGGCAATTGATCAGCAGGATGAGGTCGCAAGCAAAAAGGATGCTCCTACTGATAGCAACATCACGGTCTTTTCCATGCTACAGCAGAAACCTCGACTTGCCCAAGCGAAGTTATGTACACATTGATGCAATGTGGTGCAATGTCTTATGTTATATGATCAACTAGTCGTCCAAACGTTAGCTAATGATGTACTGTATCACTTGTTGGTTGAGCAGGTGGCAGATATGGCAAAGTCGTTTGTCTGGCAGCCGTTCTTTCCTGTACACTCAGAGGTCGACACCCTTCTTCATGTTCTTCTGCTTCTGTCAAAGCATCCAGTTCATGTGCTTCCTGTTATACAGCAGATGGGATCCAAACTCACAGGCTTTGTTACTCAGGTTGCCTTGCCTTCGCCAAATGCTCGAGTTTGTTACATTCATAACATCAATTTGATAAGCTTGTGAGATTAAACTTCTAACTTCATTGTGTTGATAGAATGCAGTCATTCATTTGCTCCTTCAATCAAGTGGATTGGAATGGTTTGACAACATTGCAAACAAAACTTTGTTTGAGTTCCGGTATTGTCCATTTCTAATCTTGCATATGCATCACTGTTCTAAGAGAGGTCATAAAATCGGGGATTGTCAAATGCTTTCAAATTTCTCACTGTCACCCTTTTTTGCTGAATCTCCTTCAGCTTTGAGCATGAAGCTTCCGCAAGCCAAGTCTATGCTGATCAAAGTATAGCCAAGGTTCTAGATATATTATGGCATGACAGAGCCAATGTAGTTGCGGTGGTGAAACGAGGAACACAACAGCTTGTAGGTAATGTGCGAAGGCGAGACATCCATTTACTCGTTCATGATGACGAACTTTTCGCGAAGAGAAGGTTAAACTTCATGCGCCTCTAATTTTTTGCTAGCATTCCCCAACTTGGAGCTGATAGCATTAATATCACATCCTTGTAAATGCAGTACTATAACAGTGGGAGAATTCTTCCATATGAGGTCGCGCAAGGGGGAACAATATATCCAAGCTCGCCAAAAGGCAGGATCTCTAAACCTGAGGGACAACAGTTTGCCTGGAATGGATTCTCCAGTTACACATCAGAAAACTGATACTCTCAAGCAAGCGATGGAGAAAATGGTCGACACTGGAAGTGAATTGAGCTTCCTTGTCGATCACTATGGAAGAGTATGCGGCACGCTGACATCAAGGGATATCTTACTCGAATTCGCTCCTCCAGGAGTTGATTCAAGAATAGATGGGGGCAGCTTCTTTGATTCTGCTTTGGAGCAAGTAGGGGGACGAGTTCAGAATGGAATCCTGATATGTGACCGATGAACCTATTTATTTAGTTTTGTGCTATCTCATTGGAAGTTCTCGGAAGTTCTGTCTTTTATGGGGAGTATTAGATTAGATTGATCTTCTTGTGAAGAATTCAATGCCCAAATGTTTTTCTTTCTACTTCAGTATGATTCTGTTTGGGGAAATGGCATGTTCGTCAAAATCACATTACGCTTGATCTCGCTTCATTATCCATTTGAAAGCAGCAACACCCTCATTGTCAATAGAGGTACTCCTCATGCTGAGTGACTTTGTAACTTAATAATAATAATAATAATAATAATAATAATAAAGGTTATCCTATTCTGCTTCTTTCAGCATTCATGTTGTGGTTTAGCATCTTAATGGAAAATGAGAAAATCAAATGGGGGTATTTTTGTTTTAGAAAAATAAAAGAGCAGAAGTTAAATGAATTAATCAACTAACAACTCTTGAGGTATAAACATCATACATTTCAACAAGAAGCGAGAAGCAATCGTTGACGTTGCACAATAAATTTATGAAAAACAATGTTCAATGTCCCGAAATTTCATGTCAAACTTCACCTCAAAGGTCAAAACCACTGAAAATCAAACAGCAGAAACTTCGCTGGTATGGAAGGAGAGTAGCTATAGTATAACCTGAAAAAGTTTAGAGTGATTTCATTTCGTCCAATAACTCAGTAACTTACATCTCAAAGTTCCCTATGATCTAAGATCAATCAAACATTTACAGAACAGAACTAACTCTGACCTACGACAAACTGCAAGTTTTTTGTTATGTTTAGGTTTTCTTTGCTTTGATCTATAAGTCACGTTCATCAGTACCAGACAGCGCCACTGGACCAAGTGAATCCCCTTCCAAGCTAGCAAGAACCATGAATTCCCGGACAATGTCATCATTCCTCTGCTCCACCCATTTCACCGTAAAAACCATGAAGCGAACCATGACCCCCTTTTCTATCCTCGACAGATTCTCATTCAAGAAAGCCGGCTTGTCACCAGGATGATACTGACAGCCCACCATCTTCCTAGATGCGAGGAAAATGATCTTGACTGGTCTGCATGTCAAGAAAACCCCGAGGAAATGCACCTTGTAGACAACCCCTTCCATGATTTCCCCCTTACATGGCAAGAAGCACCGGCATGTCAAGGCTACATGGAAGACAGATCCATCTCGAGGATTTGGAACAGCATTTATGTCATCCAACCATTTCAGACTGGTCACAGAGAGGAGATAACCACAGTGTTGGAAGGATTTAATGTCCAGAAGGTGTTTCAGCAACCTTGTGATGATAGATCTGTGAGATTCCACTCCGTACTCAAGGTCCTCATAGGGAATCCCCATCTTGAAATGCAAATCACAGAACATTTTGCTTGCAAACACTCGGTTCACCTAAAAACGGGGAAGAAGATCAAACATATTAGGCAAGGATCAGAAGTTTCTATCGTGGAGGAGCAGCCAACAAACTACACTGATAAAAAAATATTGAGATGTTATCAATATCATGCACTCAGGAAATTCATAGCACTCAGCGTCAAAACAATGGGGGAGCAATCACACGGTCTTCTTATATAGCACCCATCTCACCATCTAACTTCTTAAATCTCACTTCTGACTCTTGAAGTAATTTGAGCATTGACCCTCTTGTGGTTGGGAACCAACAATTTTGTCCAGAATCTGTAATGAACCGGATACCTCTTCGCACAGTATGCAATAAGAATCGGAGTAAAATTATGGATCAGGCTCATGCCTATGACAAGCTCATGCGTTTAATGGTAAAGCTAGAAGCTTGCATAAAAATTAGGGACGGCAGAGCTGAAGGGAGGAAGAGGGTATCTGGTGTCAAATTAACACATCCATTTCTTATTATCAGCAAAGAAAAGTTCAGATGAACAGAATTTCTTTCAGTTTAGCACACAAAAATGACTAGCATGGGCAATAAGAAAACAAGCTTCTGTAACAAGGTATGTGCCATAAATAAATCTATTATGTAAAAACCATACAGCATGAGTTGCATGAGAATAATCGCTTGAATATGTATGTGCTTCTTCAAGATAGAAATACCTATCAGCTTCTCAGAGAATAATGAGGTTGTCTACTAGTAATTCCACCAGCACATACCAGCAATAGAAAATTCGTCTCATGCTTCATAAGCGAACCTGACGGCAGTAAAGCCCAACAAGGATGCAGGTTCCACAACCCCTTGCTCGCAAACAAAAATCTCACGCTCAGCTCACTCTAACCTAAGTGAAAAAGTTCAGGACCCTGAGCTCGTTTTCTCCATGATCAATCCCACAAATCTCTTTTGTCTACTAAGAAGTATACTACATCTAAGTTTAACCAATCACGAGGGATATCCAATGCGCAAAGAGATCCAATATAACTCGAAATAGGATAGAAGGATGTTTCTATGAATGGTTTCATTAGAAGAAAAGGGGAGCAATAGGTGTTAAGCTACTAATTGAAAGGCGAAAAATGGAGTAATAGAGAAGCTTCTGGACCCTGGTTATTGTTCCACTGGTTCCCTCAACGAAGCAAATCGTCGATAATTATCTCAGTCACTGGAATAATAAGTTGTTCAACATGACTTTTTGGTACTGAAAACAGCGTGCAATGTAATAGTTGTTATTGGCATCTTGTTATACTATTTCAGTACTAACCCAGATTCTCACTGCTTCTGTTTCCCAGTGAAGGGCCCAGCCAAAATAGTTCTGTTTTCCAAATCGCAGAGTCTTGTATCTATGATATAATTCTCCTTAAAGAACCAACCAAATCAATAGCTCAAGCTCATAATAGAAGCTTCACACAAGAGCATTACTGTGTCTGAATATGCTACTTCGCCCAAACACCACTTCACACGAGAATTATTGTGCTCTGATACCATGTCGATGAATCAACTCTACCAAAAATCCAAACGGATGGTAGAATGTAGAGTGTCCTAACCATCCAATAGCTATTCCATCCCCATTGTCCATTGAACCCGCTCGGAATAATCCACCTTTTGCCGGATTATTGCCAATGTAATCATAAAAAGCTAATTTCTCGGGAATTTTAGACCAAGCTTCCCAATCGTCTCAGATTCCGTTCAATTCGTGAATTTTTCTCAGAGACAACCCTAGGTATGCATTCATGATTTCACCTCCAATTTCAACAATCAAGTATTCTAATTTGATCTATGCATTGTATAGATTAAGAATTCATGTTTGGATTGTTGAATTACATAGTGAATTTGATGGAATTCATGTTTATATGCCTAGGTAATTTGCTAAAATGCCTCAAACGAAGAATCCCTCCACTAATGTATATCTCAACACAAACCCACTCAACAACGAATTCAACCACCCCTTTGAGAACTCACAATCAAACAATGGGATCCAACAACAGATATCATAACCTAAAAACAAAAAAATCAAGAAACAAAAAAGGGTATTAAAATAGAAGCTGAAGTGAATCCCGAAGAACCCAAAAGTACAAATAAAACAACATCCCCAGACAGAATTCGAGGGCATCAGAGAACAAGAGACGAAAACCATAGTCAAGTAATGTGGGGTTTACAGATTAGGTTTGAAGACGCGAGCCGTCTCTGAGCTGAAATCGGAACTCGAAGAGAGGAAATGGAGATGGCGAATCATGGCGTTAGAGATCGAGAGAGGTAAAGGGAACAGAGAGATGGCAAGTGGCAGAGGGGATCCGAGGTGCAGTAAATAGAGTAGAATATAATGTTACAGCGTCTTGAGAAGATGCTTAATGCCTCGTTTGATAAAAAAAAAAAACAGCAAAAAAAAGAATTGATTATTAGTTTTAATAACCCTGTGTTTGATGTATAAAATACAAAAAATCTCAAAAGTATAAGGATTCTTATCCTTTTATTAATAGTGATATTTTTCACATGTCATTAATAATCCCACCGAGATAAAAGATTTCAATTGCACAACGTTATCATCACCCGTCACTCGTCGCCCACCTCCCGCCACTCGCCACCCCTTATCGGTCGCAAACGTCGCCCATCGTCGTCGCCTTCCGCCGCCACCGTCACCCGTCGTCACTGTCGTCCGCCGCTAGTCGCCAACCGCCACCGTCTCCCGCGCTCGCCACCGCCGTCGTCCACCACCCACGTTTCCATTCGCAAGTCGCCCGACGGCATCGTCACCTGTCCTCCGTCGCCGCAGCCCGTCGGCACCATTTCCCGTCGCCGTTGCCGCCCACCAACACCGTCTCCTGTCGCCCGTCGTCGTTGCCGCCCAACGCACGTCGCCACCGCCGCCCCCCTCCGCCCACCGTCGCTGTCACTATTGGTCGCCCGCCGTCCACTGCTTTCCGTCACCGTCACCCGCTATCATCAACCTTCGTCACTTTTTTTTTTTTTTTCCTTTCATCATTTTTATCCTGGCCAAATGCAATCCTAACATATTGGGATGTGATACATAATCCTTTACATTAATAATGAAAGAATTATCACTTCCTTCATTAATAATAAGGTTATATTTTATTTTGTATAAAATGTGTTTATTTTGAGGATTATATGATTAGGATAGGATTATTATTCTTTTATAATAGTTTATCTTATATTTGTTTTGCATTTTAAGGTTCATAAGATAGGGGATTATTTATCTCATGTAACTAACTTAACCCCCAGGGATTTATTAGTGAGGGAGGGGATGAGATAAGTAATCTCAGGACTATTAGTATCATGGGATTAACCTGTTTTCGTATAAAATAGTCTATCTTGTGTTTGCTTTATATGTTTAGACACTGGATTGGATTATATAATTTTATCCTGAGTTATTAGTCCTGTCGTAAACAAACACTGGATAAAATATAATCCCAAGATAAATAATTTTGGGATTATTAATTAATTCCAACACTAATAATCCTATCTTATTTAATCCCAAAACAAACACACCCTTAATGCATTATTAATGGATTTTTTATATGATTCTCTATTCTTATACTTTCTCCATCCATAAAAAATAACAACATGCACTTCTTGCATACCCTTTAAGAAAATTGATGATTTTTTTATATTTTTTATCTTCGTACCATCAAGGTGCCAAGAGAAAAAAAGAGAAAAAAAATAAGTAAAATAATGAAAAGAAAAAAATAATAGTGGATGATGATGATGTGATATAAAATAAAGATAATAATATTATGGTATTTTTAGCACAAAAACTTTTGTAATACGATAATATTATAATTTTTATTGGACGGTCCGATTTAGAAAAGATTGAATTGTTCAAAAGTCCCTAATGAAAGTTTTTCTTACGTTTTGATCCCCGTTTTGGTTTTTACAGTTCATATTCAAAACATTGCAGTGCACACATATATGATAAACAGTTCACAAAGGCTTTGCTTACGGTTCACAAATCGAAATGGGGAGCAAAACGTAAGTGAAAGTTCCCTTGGGGATTTTTGCTCAATTTGTCTTTTACAAAATTGTTGCAATTAATTCCGGGTAGAGGAAGTATATAAGGATTTTTGCAAAAAATGACCCACGTAATGGATTACTTATCTCTATCACTTTTCCCATTCCATTCCTTATCCCTATCCTAATTCTCCACTTCTAGGGAATAAAACATACATTCCCAACGCCATATTTATCACTATTTTAAATAATTTACAATTATAAAAATAAATATCTATAATTTAAAATAAAATATCACTTTAAAAATATTAATTTAAATTAAAAATTAATTTTTGTTAATGAAAAATATCTTTAATAATGAAAAATTCAATTAAAGACTTATATATTACAAATTGTATATAAAAAAATATTATATATATATATATATATATGGATATGATAAATTATTACATTAAAAAAATAAAAACACGTTATAGAGAATCAATATAGAAAATTTGTTGAGTGATTGAGTCAAAATTTGAATCTCTTTATAAAAAGAATGACACTATAACATTGTATAATAGAGAAAGGAATAGAAAAACGGTTACGAATGATCTTATCTAGCTTCCTATCCCTAAATATAGGAGGTTTTATAAAAAAAAATGACTTATTATCTACAGAAAATTCCCCTACGATATACATTTTCTAAAATATTATCCAAAACATACAACCCGAAGAAATAATTCTCATTTGATACAATTTTTAATTTTCCCAAAACAAACAGTCCCTCCGTGTAACCAAAATTCTTCAATTCATCAAATCTCAACCAAAACTGATTAAATTTGTTTCTAATCACTCCCATTTGATTTTACATACACAAATCAATAGATTTTCGTCTACAAAACATCTCAAATCTTTCAATTTCATCTAATTTCGGTTTCGATCGTTTTGGAAGCCCTAACTACAAAATTATTGTTCCTTGATCGTTTTCAATTATTGAAGACTCTAATCTACTTGTTTGAGTTAAAGTAATTTAGTTTAAGGAATGGATTTAATTGATTTTTTGTTTTTGCTGTTTTTTTTCTGGGTTCTGGATTCGTTGAATTTGAACTGATGTATTTTTTTTGTTTTGAAACAGTGCGTCAATGTTTAGTTCTTAGTTTTTTTTTAAAACAAAAAAAAATAAAAATCATGTTGGGTACTATGTAATAATGTTTTCAATTTTATGGATATCATGCTATAATTTTTTTTAATTGATTTTTTATTATTTTTTGATTTGTTTCATTTGAACTGACGCAAGGTTTTGTTTTGTTTCGACGCCCTGTTTTAAATAGTGCGTATTTCAACGAAACAGTGCGTTATTGTTTGTTTTTTTTTAAAAAGAAAAATTCATGTTGGATATTATGTGATAATGTTTTAAATTTTATGGATATCATGTTATAAATTTTTTTTTTGTTGATTTTTTATGGTTTTTCGTTTTGGTTTTTGGATTTATTAGATTTGAACTGACGCACTGTTTTTTTTTTTTTTTTGTTTAAACAGTGCGCCAGTTCAATGAAACAGGTTGTCTTAATACTGTCAATGTTTCACAATCTCAAACAGTGCGTCAATACAACGAAACAGGACACCTGCATAATTCTGTTATTTTTGGTTCTTTGTTTTTTTTTTAAAGAAAAAACATGTTGTTTAGTAAATAAGGATTTTTTGAATTTTATTGATATCATGTTATAAATTTATGTTTATGCATTCATTTAATCTTGTGTTTTTTTTTAAAACAAAAAACAACAGACGCACTGTTTGGATAACACTAGCGCCCTATTTGAATGAAACAGTGCGCCTGAGTTATGTAAACAGTACGCCTGATTATTTTGATCATGTAAACAAAACGAAGCATGTATTTTTTAGTTTGTCAATAAACATTAGAATCAATTTCACTTGAATTTATACATGCAGTTATCTTCTTATCAAATGATAGTAATTTTCTTTACAGAGTTCGAATGAAAAAACCCTAATTGATGAATTTCACATTTTTTTCATTGGATTTTGTTGTTGAAATAGTATGTGGTTCACGATTGATGAGTGGAATTGAATTCGAGTGACGATTTCGATTGAAGGACGATTTGAGTTGGATTTGGATTTGATTTTTGATTGAATGATGATTTTCATTTTCGTGGGTTTGGGTGGTTTTGGGTTCACTTACTTGAAATTCTATTGAATGAAAATTATTTTTCCAGATTATATCGAATGGGAATTATTTTTATAATTTTTGAGAATTTTTCCTATTATCTAATAGATTCCTTATTTTTATTTTTATCCCTATAATAATCCTTGCACTTATTTCACTCCCCATCTTTATGCATTCAAAGCATCACAACGAGGGAAGTTTGCATAACACTATTGACTACCATTTGGTTGGGTTGTTAGAAGGTGTTTATATGTGTTCCTGATTAATAGTGGTAAGCTGTGATTGATTATAATTTATAATAAGCAATTTGGCATCTGATATAATATCAACTTTAAAGAATTTTGTTTGGTCGAATATAGTTTTGATTAATTCGCCGTTAAGCAGAAAAAAAAAAAGACAGATCCAAATGGTTTATATCAATAAACAGGAAAACTACTTAAAATTGCAGATAAAATATTCGTCAAACACTTCTCGGTTATTAAAAGAACTAACTACCTAAAGACTAAAGTTGATTTTGATTAACTTTAAGTAGAGCTATACTCTCGTAAAGATCCGAAAAATTTGAGATAATTTATTTTCTCAATTATTAACCAAAATAATACATTAATGAATGTCATAATTTATACAACGGGGTTATAAAATTCGAATGTCAAAATTGAGATAAAAATATGCTAAATACGGATAAAATAAAACCCGAACACATAAATATGAGGGGCTTAATATCCCTTTTGATTCTTAAAATTTTTCATCCACTTTACCAACTTCCACTTCCCGACCACTCCCTTCACCACTTCTCCTACCTTGCTAATTCTGTCCACTTCTCCTAACTATCATCATAATCTCCTCTCCATATCTCATCCTCTCTTCACCTTCACAAACACAACCGGGAGAAAACTAAACCAATGGAGATGAGCAACACCACTGGGGATCATCACTTGATGTCTCTAGCAGTTATCGGAGACACCTCGGGCAACCACAATCATCGGAAACATATACAAAGTGGTGACCTTCTTGGTTAACCATATAACGATTAGAAATTTCGTGGAAAATCATAGGTTCAGAGATAAATTTAGATTTAAACGTTATAGAGTCTAATTTTACAAAATAATTTTTGAAGCTGTATACGAGAAGTTATAGATTTAAACGTGTCAAAGAGTCATGTTAAACAGAATCCGGGAATGAACCATTTTAATCGCGAAACAACTTCAAATGTTTACTGACTCTTTTAGTGATAATAAATATATAAAATCATCATGGACAATCAAAATAAGTATCAAAGGTTTGTACAAAGCTCAGCATCACCTCATAATATTAATATGATGATTTTTCACGAAATACGAACAAATTATGCTTAACTCCGTAACGTGAACAAACATTCACAAGGGAATGTATTAATATCTGAATCATATTATATTATAAGATTTGGAGGCACTGCTCGTTGTCACTTAAGGACGAGGCTGAACGTGTGCATGTGAAGAAATGTGTTAAAAGGTAACGTTTAGATTTATTGTGTGTGACGATGCGTATTATTATACCGTACGTATAATAATATGTGTTGGAATCTTTGACCGTGGTCACTAATTATGGTTGATGTAAAATGATGACTGTAACGTTTAGAACTGTGATTTATGATGATGTATGCTAGTATACCTAGGCGTATATAGTTATGTGATGATTTTTGAGAAATTGACATAAAATGTGTCTAAATGTACCTCATTGCCAATCACTTGTTGTGTGTCGTGATGAAATGATGTATGGTGTGTGTTACACCTTGTTTGTTGGTATAATAAGGATGAATGTGTGAAATGAGTGTAAATCCATAAATTGGTGAGATAACTATCCGGTATAAAACATAGAGTGTTGTGTCTTTCATTTTGTTATATTGTGACTTGGTGGTGGCATTCTTTCACCGACTTTGTAAGGTCGTTTTGGTATGAGGGTATCTCACTGCAGGAGATCCTGGGCTCCGGTTTGGCTGATCCTCTTTTGCGGATATCCCTTGTGCTAAAGTTGAAGAGAGCTTACTTTTGAAATTGAATAAGCCTCGCCAAAAGCACAATTATAACATTGATGATATCTATTGTTTGTCATCTCTATATGATTGATATGATGATAAGTGCAAAAGAGTCTTGAGCGAACTGCTGAGTGCAGCAGTACGTGAGACTTGTACAAGGACCTGTCATATCACAGTGTTTTTACTTCAGTTTGTTTGATATGGACATCTTGATGTCATACCAGAAAGGGTATGACAATAGTAAATGGGACGCTCTGAGTTCATTATGCTTCTAATAAAATATTTGATATATTCGCGAGATGAAATATACATGAACGTATAAATGATTGGAGTTAGAGAGGGAGAAGTATGTTTGGTGCGGTGGTGTTGTTTGGTTCGATACTTGTTTGGTGATTCTGTGCTCACTGAGTAATGTGTTTATTCTAATATGCTGGAGTAGATGATTTATATGTTTAATCTTCTCTGTTTGACTGGTGTGTTGATTCCAGAGTACTGGAATATATGATTTAAGTGATCAACTTTTCTTGTTTTTTTTCTCTTATGCATCCCTTGGGAAGGGGACCAATACATTATTGAGCTCCTATAACACACGATAATTATTTTTTTGTGTCTTTCTTCTTCTCTTTGTTACAGATGTAAGACTTGTAGGAGAAGTATAACGTCCCAAAATCCGGCATGCTCGGCACATGATGTTATGCCGTCATAGACCAAGTCTATGACAATGCCAAGTAACCCAAACAGGTTTGTTGGTATAGAAGTTAAGAAAAGTTATAAAATCATTATCATTATAAACCCGGATGATGTTATGCAAACCCAAATTACGTTATATTACTTCACAAATACATTGTCCAATTGTCTACAAGTGATTTCCAACCAAATTAATTCATGTAGCTTTTATTACATATTGAGCAATGAGGTAGTTCACTACTTGCATAGAATCTCATTCTAGCGCTTCGGTATCGTCTTGTGGTGGATCTGCAAATAAAACACATAACCCGTGTGGTAAAAGCTCAGCAACCAAAAGTATATGCATTCGATTTGCAGTGTACTCCCTAGACTATGACGATCGATGAGTATCTGTAAAATATTTAGTAGTAGCCACAGGAAAATGTAGGCGTTATATCAAATTTTGTACATAATAATAGCTTATACGTCTTTGTCCTCTTTGATAGTCTTTTACTTAGTTAACCATAGCAATTCCATGTCCCGACATGAATGATGGATCTCGATGAGGACAAAAGAAGAAGAAAGATTTTTGAGATATAGACACTGTTTTGGACCACGTTCTCAGTCACATATCATCCACCAAAATCGTTTGAAAACCCGTTACTTTTTGTGAAAACGTTTTTGTTTTTCATAAATCCTACGCGTGATTTGGGTTCGCAACCTAAAATCACTATGTTTTTTACGTGTACTTCGGTTTGTTAAACTCTCATTTACACGTCCAAGGTCCCCCACTTAAGGGCAGCCTGACACCCAATCGACTGATGTTCTAGCCCGCGGCTTCTTGTCGCAGCACATACGAAGAGAACCACACACCTCTGAAACGGGCGTCCCGGCCTCTGCAACGAGCTTCCTGACCTTTGGGGACCGGTATCCTAGATTCTATCCATCATTATCTTTCGACGTATTTAAATATATAACTTCTCGTATACACACCCAAAAATTATTTTGTAAAATTCTATATAAAGTAGACTCTATAACCTTTCAAAAAATCAGAGTTCTCATCATGAAGCTTTACCAATAATAGCAGCTAGTTTATTCAACTTTATATTTTTTGTTAAATTAAACAGTTTGACCTTTCCACACTAATCAGCTCATAACTCTTTAAATACAACTCTAAATCAAGATTTGTACACTGTTATGAAAACTAGACTTCAGGACCATTCTAATAATATAAGATTCATTTTCTAACTCTTACTGGGTGATTCTGAATCAAGCCACAAAGTCAGTTCTATAACCACTTTTTACAGATTGACATATTCGAACATTTTGATTTATATCTTAAGATTCATAACTCCAAATCATGATCTTTAAACTTCATTAGAAAGTAGACATGTAAAGCTTCATCATATATTAAAATTAGAGTTTATTTCAAAGCCTATAGTCATCACGGGCATGATAAAACTGTCACGGGCGTGACGCTATATAAAACACAAAACCTGAATGTGTTTCGTTGGTTACGGGCGTGACAACCAGTAAATCTAGTTTTTTAACTCGTTTCTCGTCCAAATTTCTCTAGAATAATCCTGAAATGGCTCATTATGATCCATATAACTAATATGCGAATATCTATACACTCATGCATGACAGAAATGGATCGAAATGAGGTTTGGTTACCTCTCGAGTGTTTTTTAAACCCATTTATTCTGAATATATGCTTAACATATATTTCTTCAATATTTATACATCCCCAAATTCTCGGGTATTACAAGAAATATGATCTAAGATTTGATACTAGATGTTAGTTACGAGTGAAATGTATTCTGATCTTAGAAAGAGATGTAAATTCCACTGCGAAGGTGATATTGTGAGTAATAATTCAGTACATCAAAAGTTTCTAAACTAATGATGTATAAGTGAACTTATCTTAATTCTTATGATTAAGTGAGGATGTATAGCTTTTGCCTAGTTGAGACGTTGGACCCAACGGTAGTAATACCACGTGGATTGCTATGAAAATGTTAGAAAATTCGGGGTGTTACAACTCGGGTCGGGTAGTTCGTCGGATAGTTCGAACTCGAGTCCGTGAAACCCGATCTGACCCGACCCCAGAACTGTTCACGAACCGAACTTGACGCGAAATTCGGGTTCGTGAAACCCAATGAGTAGGTTCGTGAATGTAACGCCCCGAAATTCGGAATGCCCGACGCGTGACGTTTTGCCGTCATAGACCCAGTCCATGACAAGGCCAATCAAACCAAACGGGTTTGTAGGTATAGAAGCTAAGGAAGCTACCTAAACAATACAAATCATAATTCCAAATAATAATATGCAATCCCGATTATATTATAATATCTTATCGCTCATAAGTGGTTTCCAACAAGTATTTATTACATTTTGGACAATGAGATAAATATCTATATGCATAAAATCTCACTCTAGCGCTTCAGCATTACTTGGTGATGGATCTGCAAATAAAACACATAACCGTGAGCTAAAAGCTCAACAACCAAAGTCTATGTATTCGATTTGCAGGGTACTCCCCCGACTATGACGATCGATGAGTACCTATAAATCATTTTCTAATAGCCGTAGAAAAATATGAACGCCATATCAAACCATAAATATATTAAAAGCATAGACGCCATTGTTCTCTTTTATATTCTTTTCACTTTCTTAATCATCGCAAGTTCGTGTCCCAACATGAATGACATAACTCAATGAGGACAGAAATGAAGAGAGATTTTTGAGGCTTAGACGCTGACCTGGGCCAATTTCTCAGTCACATATTATACACCAAAAACATTTGAAAACCCATTGTCTTTTGTGAAAATGTTTCTGCTTTTCATAAACACTACGCATGATTTGGGTTCGCGGCCCAAACTCACTACGTCTCTTGCGTGTACTTCGGTTTATTAAACCCTCACTTACACGCCGAAGATCCCCCTGCAAAGGGCGGCCTTCCACCCAATCGGCCGATACTCTGGTCCGCGACTTATTGTCGTTGCGCATATAAAGAGAACCACACTTGTCCTCTTACTAGCTAGATTTAACATTTGATCCAGTCATGTCTACTTTGAACACTCTTATAACCAATGAACTCGATCCAGAAGGACCCACTATATGACCTCATCGGCGACAACGGACTTGTTCGGCTAATTTTGCTTTGTTATTATATTTGTAGTATTGTTTCTTAAATCTCGATTCTCCGCTTAATATGATATATAACACATATTTCAGAGTATAGATAGCATAAGAAGTTTGTACAAAAATCACATACAATGCTTTTAACACTTCAATCACGCCCTAACATAAATTCTAAGAAAACCAATCCCAATACCCCACATCACATATCAAACATATAAAATAATCATTTTCGATCTCGATCGTGATGTCAAGGTTATTCTTACAACCCGATCCCCCCATGGTATATTTAGTCCTATTAGTGCATGAATTCCGTGATTAAGATCAATTCATCGTATCACCACACCAAACATGCACACATATAACGAAGTTCATCCATGACATTTAGGGATCATAATTAACATTATTTTACGTCCGCATGTACCCATGCATAAATATTATTGAAACCTTAGTTTTGTTATCGTATAAATTCCAAAATTAAGTATAATTCCTCATATCGCACATTAAGCATACACATATTCGAAGTAGTACGTTCATGACCTTTTAAGATCATTATTAGCATTAGATAGTGTCTCCTAACCTAATGCATGCACCCATGTATAAATTATCGAAACCCTAGTTCCATTATCGTCTCAATGCCTCAATCAAGCAAACAAGTATATCATCGCGCTCCTGGCGGTACCCTTCACATCATAATCATCATAACACATCATATTGGTGAAATATTATGCACGAGACGGATCGAGAGAGGTTAGGTTACCTTTGAAGCGTGTTTAACCCTAGTTTTACTTAGGGTTAAAGAAACTTTTAGAAACCTTAAAACCTTTGACACCCAAGGTCATCATCTCACTGTTCTTCTTTCTTCACCGTCCTGTCCCCGCCGTCTTCACGGCCGGTGGCCGGAATGTTGCCGGAAAGGCTTCGTAAAGCATTTTTAAAGCTTGTTTACGTACCAACTTCGACACCCATTACACCCGATGTCATCAAAATACTTCGTCTTGCTCTGCCACACTTTGTCACCGCTGCCCGTCGGACTTTGGCCGGAAGTTGGCCGGAAATTCTTGTTAAGGTATTTTTTTTGGTTCGTTTACGTCCAAATCTCGAAACCCAAGGCACCCGACACTACCAAGGCACCTCACCTTACTCTGCAACTCTCTGTCATTGCTAACCATCGGACTTCAGCTGCAAGTTGGCCGGAAAAGCTACCGGAAAGCTCCCTTGGAGAGTTTCTCGATGTTGCTCGTAGGGGAGACCAAGGGAACTTCGTGGCTGCTCTCTCATGTCGTGGTCAGTTCCCTGGTGATTGTCGATATCGGAAAACTCTAACGAGGTTGTGGCATGTGGTGGTCAAGAGGACGACGAGGCAAACAAGAGAAAGAACCACGCCGGCTGTCCTTCAACGTTTGTGATCATGGTGGCTGTCAGCTAGCTCGGGTATTTGTCAACTTCCTCACACGACGACGACGATCATGGCGAGAAGTAGGGGAGAGCTACGAGCAGCTCCGCGGTTGCCAGGGAACGATGATGGTGGCGTTGTCGGTTAGGCGAGGCGGCGCGGCTCGAAGGAGGAGACGCGGCTGCTTCCCTTGGCCTTGTGATCTCTTCCCGGCTTTTGAAGGTGATGACGGTGTGGTTAGGTGAGGTTGGTGAGGGTGCGTAGTGACGGTTGGTGGTGCACGATGGTGTGGGTGGAGTTGGTGAGGAAGGAAACAAAGAGAAAGTGGCGGGAAGGTTTAAAAAATTGGTTTGGTCCCTCGTTATATTTTCGTCAGCCTGTGTTTATCTCAGTTTCGTAATATTGATCTTCCGTTAATTAATTCGTGTCGATTTAATTGTACCAAAAATATTAGTATCGTATTCCTTTTAACAATATAAACTTTTTGGGATTAAAACCGTTACCCCTAACGCGAAATATTTTTAACGTTATAACTTTACATTTTAACATAACGTTAACGTTACTTATTCGTTAGTTTTGTGCGCGCGTTATAACGTTATCTATTCGTTATATTTATTTGTTCGATTTACGCTATAATATTATAACGTTGTTTATTCGTTCATTATATTTATTCGTGCGATCATAACGTCTCTCGATAATTAATCATTATTGATTTAAATATCCCAAAATATTTCCTAATTATGTTTCATTCAATTATCTCAAATTTTCAAGATTAAATTTGTATCTCAAACGCACAATTACTTTAACGATGTAACGTTCGTCGTTCATAAATTTTATTCGCACGTTCATTCCACACGCTTCGTACCTATATTTAATATCCAATATATATTTTTTAAATCGAAAAAATTTTTGGGTTATTATAGTGAAACCCGTGAGATCGACCCGAAAGGTTCGACCCGAGATCGACTCGAGACCGAGTCGAATAGTTTCAATAGATTTTTAATTTTTAATCATTTTTATGGATTTTTTAGATGGTTATTATGTAATATTTGACTATTTTTCATAATAATAATTAGAATAATATCATATATTACTATATTTAGTTTGTTACTTACTCCCTCCGTCCCAAATTAGTCGATCAAAACCCAACTTTAGATAAATAGTATTCCTTTCGTTCAACATAAATTATGATATATTATTAAATATGGACGTCTCACATAAATTACGATGTTTCCTTAAATGGCAAGGTTTTTTGATAAAAAAGATTTAAAATATCCCATTTATGTCATATCATTATTTTTTCTTTCTATATCTATTCACAATTCTTTCTCATTTCTATTTATCATCACACAATAATATTTTTCTCCAATATAACAAAATCAATGAATATATAATTATCATATAAAATCAATTTTTTATAATTTATATGAAATGAATCGAGTATAAGTTCGAGTTCGAAAATACCCGATCCGACCCGAGTAGTGTACAGTTTTAACTTTAAACCTCACCAAACTGTTGCTACATGATGCTCACTTTAACCCGTTCACCCGTTGCACTCAACCGCAACCCGCGTGTCAATCCTTGCCAACGCAAAACACATCCCACACACACTGTCGATTACCACTCCCTTCAACGGCCCGGATCAAACCCTCCCCTCAGAACTCACCACAATCCGCGCTTTCTTTTTTCCACCAATCAAAATCCCCACTCCTTTCCCTTTATTTATACAACCCCCGTCACCTCTCAGAATCAAATTCTTCTCAATTCTCTCTCAAATTTCAACAGCAAAAATGGCCTCTGCAACACAACCCAAAACCAAAGCCACAACCACAAAGAAACCATCAACTACAAAGAAACCAAAGTCCAAATCTACCCTTTCCCACCCTCCTTATATTCAGGTATTCGATAATTATTGTTATGCGATCGTTAAAAGGTCACTAAATGGTTGCAGTATTTTTCTCACTACACATTTGTTTGAAATATTTTTTCAAGATGAAAATTATTTCTGTAATAGTTTACCTTTTGTTGTCTGTAGTAGGAATATTTTTCCGTTTTATATTTTGTAGTTGATTTTGGGTTATAATGTTTACTAAAGTGTTTGTGTTCTAAAAATAGTCAATTACATGTTGCGAGCCATTTTCGTTACGAATGAATGATGGGTAAAACGTTTTTTTAATTTAAAAAAAAAAAGAGTAATGAAGATTGTTTTGTAGTATATAATTTACAGCACAAAAGTTAACCCGTATGATTTTTGTTGTAGATGATAAAGGAGGCGTTGACGGCGTTGAAGGAGAGGACGGGGTCGAGCCAGTACGCGATCGCCAAGCACATGGAGGAGCAACAGAAGGTGACTCTCCCTCCCAACTTCAGGAAGCTTTTGTCTGTTCAGATCAAGAAGCTTGTGGCGGGAGGAAAGCTCGTCAAGATCAAGAACTCGTTTCGGCTTCCTAAGAAAAGTGTTGACGTGGAATTGATCAAGACGAAGGAGGCGGCCGTGAAGAAGGTGGAGGCCTCGAAGAATGTGGTGGCGGTGAAGAAGGCGTCAAATGGGACTCCGTCGAAGAAGGTTAAGGCAAAGGTGGTGGCGGTTGCGAAGGTGAAGAAGGAGGTCCTGACGAAGAAGGTTAAGACTGTGAAGAAGGCTGTTGAGAAGGCGAAGAAGCCGAAGAGCATTAAGTCGCCTGTGAAGAAGCCGAAGAGAGTTAACTCGCCTAGGAAGAGAAAGGCCGCAGCGGAGGCAGCGAAGGAGCATGTGGCAAAGAAGGCGAAGAAGTGATTCATTTTGGTTGTTTGATTGTATTGTTTAGGATGTGTGGTACGTAGTTGCAAATTTGCTGTGTGATTAGTGTTGGTTTGGAGGAGGAACAGTGTTCTGTTGCATGATCTAGCCTTCATGATTTTCATTTTCTTTGTATCCTTTGTTTGTATGATTTGGATATGTGTTGGTAATGGCAATCCTTGTTTTCTGTAATGCTGTCGTGACGTGTGAGTGTGAGTGTGTGTATTGGTAAGGTAGTAACAATGTCATGATGTTTATTTCACATAATGATCAAGATTTGTTACAATTTTATTCTGGCTTACTGCTTTTAAAATAGATGTTGATCATCCATTTGCATAAAGAACAGCCTTGCAGTTGCAAGGAAATGAAAGCAGCCAGTTTTTCCCGTACTAATAGAACCAATAAGTGAAAAAGCAGGCACCATTGGACTACAGATGGGTAACTTTCATGAACATTAGCAATCACCATCATTTCGACGAACGAAAAACTGTCTGAAACATCAAACAAGGATTTTGGATATCATACGAAACTTAGCCTAGAAAACTGCTGCCGTTTTTTGCTTTAGAAAGGAGATTAAACTAAACAAATTTACTAACTCCTGTGTTGTGTGGCACACAAGTGACAAACCCAACAGATCAGCTTCATTGAGAACAAAACAAGGTTGTAAACCCTGAATATGCTGAAACTCGTATGCTGGACATCGGGACTCTGGAGCTCAGATGCTGAAAGCTTAGATACGAGCACCCCGTTTCCGACCACGAGGTGCTTTCTTCGCAACACACTTCGAGGTTCCAGCACGATCTTTAGCATGTGCTTCTTCTCCATTACCATCATCATCGCTTTCACCATAAGGCTCGGTTTTATCACTGGACTGGTCTTCCTCTTCTTCCTGTTCTTCAGCCATCTTCGCTGTTGAATCTTTGTTTGAAAGTTTCTCTCCAAGCTCCTTGAGTTTTGTCTTTTTAGAATTCAAGACGCTCACAAACTACATCAAGTATGGCAAGAGTTTCAAGAAATGTCATGAAGTGCAAACTCCAATACAGAAAAGAAACTGAGGATGACAATCCAAATGTAGTATTTTCAATGACATGGAAAAATGTGGAAAAACCGTCAAGACAGATTGGGTAGCTTTAAGATACTGGAGCTATCCATTCTATATAAACATACACGTAACAAAAGCAACACAAGCTTTTGGCTAGTCATGGTATTCCTCATGATTTGAACCCCAATCACTATAATGATAGTTGAATGTTCGAATTAATTAGACTATTATTTAGGATGTCATAATCTCACAAGACCACTTATTAATCCCCGATCAAAGGCATTCTCGTTCTCTTTTGCTGTCCCTTCTCATTCTGTCTAAAACCAAATAGTAATATATTAAAATCTCAAGCATACAATGAGAACAACTAGACGAAGTTAAGGAAAAGCTAAGTTAAATAAAAATTTAAATAGTAGACGCTGTTAACAACAGTGCAAGGTGAAGTAGTTGGGGCGTCAGAGGATCCTGAGCTCGTACACTATTTCCCATTTATTCATCTATAGAAGGTTGTTTGCCAGACACCATGCATCTTCTCAAAGCTCAACTTCGTCAAGTCAACAGACACGGATATTGTTGATAACCAGGCCAAAATGAGTTAAATTCATACGATGTGTCTCCCTGTGGTAGTACTCTAGCCAAGTCATTACACTTCATTCTTTTGTTCTCTACATGGATTGTGATTTACAGCGTAGAAGTTTCTTAAAGTTGATGACACTGTCAGATGATACTATCTCCAACTTTCTCCATAGTTATGCTTCAAACTGATATGAAGCCCTAAGTTCTCATCATCATAAATTTCACCAGCTTCATTAATTTCAACAATAAAAAGGCATATATATCACATTTAGAGCAACTTATTTCAACATTTGAAGGTGAAAATAATAACCATAGCATCACTTCGATATCACGATTTGGTAACAGAGAGATGACATGCATCCCATCAGAAGCATCATGAGACACTACTTTCCATGTCGTAATGTTCCTTGTGTTCGCTTGGTTGAAATTGGAGATGTTGCGATCCTTGATTATACACACAGACTGAATACTTGCCTATTGAAAAAGGATGAATATTTGACACACACCTTTGCATAAACCTCAGATTCAAACTCATCTTTCTCACTGCTGAGCTTTTCACTTTGTTCCAGACATTTATCAGCCTCAACTTTTAGCAGGTTAAACGCTTGAGTCTTTCTCACAACCTCTTCCTGGTGATAGCAAGCAAAAACCAGATAAGCATAAGCAAACTGTCCAGATTCAAAAGTTCCCGTTTGGAATGCAGAAGTCTATTTATACATCAGCTAGTTAACTCGTATTTTTCTTATGCTATCATGACTTTCTGCATAGCAGGTCTATATATTATATCATTTTTCTGTAGACATGAAAAGTAAACCAGAGCTGATCCGTAAATTAACATTGTTATAGTAACCTCTAACTCATCTCACAACTGATGCAATAAACCCCACTACCAACACAAAAAGCAGGGGCATTCAGAAAAAATTATCAAAAATTCAACATACACACATAAAAATCCGATCCGGGATTAACAATTGCACTTTTCGTGGGATGGATGAAGTAGTATATTAAATCATCCAGAATATATGTAAGATTTTTTAAAATCATCAACTTCAGTTACAAATTAACATATCTTTCGATCAGTTTATGTTGGTTTATAGGACAACCAATAAATTGAAAGGTTTTTATAAGACATAAGTTGGGTTCTTATAAACTATATTATTGTATTTTTATTCTGATATTTATCTCGTGTAGCGCAAAAATTGACACACTAGTCACAAAGAAAAGCATAGCAAAAAAGATTAAAACACTAAAGACTTATGTTTTTTTTAAAGCCTAAAGACTTACGCTTAATCGAATATTTGCATCCATAAGAAAGTCCAGGATTTCAATGGTAGTTTTCCTACTATCAAGAGAAGGCTTGCACCGCCATCGCCATTCCAGCTTTGTACCTTCTTTCTCAAATGTCCAAGACAACTGCAAAACAATGCATAAAGTAGTCAAAAGCCGCCTCATAGGTTCCAACACTTCCAAACATGTTCAAAGGTGTTTTTCAAGAAACAAGCACCTAATGAAATAAAGTAATAAATGTACAACTGATGAGACCAAACTAGAATTGCTGGATGGTATCTTGATTGCTTAGAAATCTCTTTTCCGAAAATAACCAAAAGCCCTGCACTTAAATGAATAATTTAGATAGAAATAACTCCTTCCGTCCCCATCTGTATACAACATAAGGACCACGAGCACATACCGAGGCTAACTTTGACTCGCGTCGCGAAACGATTAAATATCATTTTCTAAAAATTTATAATACACGGCTAAAGTGACGATCTATTTTGATATCATGTTGAGGAACCAACTCCATCAAAAGTTTGAACAGGTAATGCGGGGCTCTAATCAAATAGGGCAATGCTATACTAACTTGATTTCACTTGCTAGTTTGACAAGGAATTTAACCTCCCACAAAAGAACAAAGAGGACTACCTCCATCAAGGTTCTAGAAGATAGAGTGCAAGAGAGAAACAAAAGACCATAATATCTTCTTGATTACATCCATTGCCACATGCTTAGCATGCTTAGAAACAAGAAGAGAACTCTTCACTTAGGGTCACTTAATTTCAAAAAGAATTCGCTGGCTTGGTATAATTCCATTTGTGAGAGCATGTCTAATGCAATAGCTATATGGCTTGTCATAGCAATATTATGACAATAGCTAGGAAACAATGCACTCCAATGGGTAACAAAATTCATGGCAATTTGTCATTAGCCAAATCTTGTGCTGTATTTGGCCATAAAAATAGCAAAAGCTATTTTTTGCCTAAGCACAAATCCCAATATAACAAAAACATACTATGTGGCATTCTTGTGTCCATTGATTTACCACATAAGGATAATATAGCACGATTGTCATCGGAGCAACATTGCAAGATTTTAACAAATTGTTATTATTCATGGTAAACCTACCTAGATTGAGAATTTTTATTCCGTCCCTAACCGGTCCCAAGTCCGGATAAAATGATGAGGGTTGTGTGTTAGGTAGCCGACAACCAACACGTAAAAAATCCCGTTGGATCTCTCAACATGAATATGACGACTTGTGAAAAGGAATGACACCGTCGTATTCATGTAACCCACCCCACTTGATGGGATAAAGGCTTGATTTGTTGTTGTTGTTACTGCTGCTATTATTCATGGCAAAAATAAACATTTGTCTATACCAAAATGCCTATTACCTTTGGACTTGCTCTAAGTTGCTGCTCGGCTGCTCGCTGTTATTTACAGCATCTTGTTATTAGGATTTGCTATCATTTAAGAGCTAGTATTCCATTTCTTTCTACACTTCCCATCTCCCATTATGAATTAATGCAATTGCCTAGCTTTGATGTTCCATATTTTACTATCTATCCATACAGGTAACAACTCACAGAGCAACCAAGCGAAATTCAATAACCAACCACATATCACACAATTTCATCAACAGAGTCATCTCATCACCCGCAATCTCCGTATTCATTCACCCACAGGTACAATTTGGCATACACCTTGAACACCAATTAATCAGTATTAAGGCTCTTGATTCCAGCTCAAAACCAATTGGCAACGAGTCAAGTAACCATGAACTTTCCAAATAAGGGTATTGTATGCTCACCAATCAGATCCCACAAGAACCCTAACCACATATTGACCCAAACACCAAAAATCAAACACAAAAATCCAATAAAATGAAGAAACATCATAAAGCAAACCAACCAACCCTTTTCCACCCATCGCCGGCATCAGCAAAACCGTAAACCGACCCGGGCTGCTGAAACCCCAAATACCTCTCCGCCAACTCCACGTACTCCTCCACCGGCTGGTCCCACTGCGCCGCCCTCTCCCTCACCTCCTCCTCCGGCCCGGTGCAGCGCCAGGAGTGGAGGCCGTCGGTGATGGAGAGGGAAAAGTGGGTTTGCCACCATGTGCCCTTGATGAAGATGGGCGAGATTGCGGGGAGGTCGACTTTCAGGCATGTGTGTCTCGGCGCAGAGGTTGATTGCCGAGAGTCCATTCGTGTGTTGGGGAAGATTGTCCCGCCTGGTTGTAGAATTTGTCATTTGGGAGACATTTTGAAATCATAACGTGATTAGCCCTTGTCTTCGACTGGAATATTGGGTTATTATTCACACGACACAATCTTTTTATCGATGGAAGTATAAGTGCATTATATATACTGTGCGTTTATTGGGTTATTATTGCTTGTTTATAATTAGTAGTTATTTTATTTTAATATCGATTTCTTATATAGAGTTTCACATTTTTCTTTTATTGATTATTCATATTAATAAACCTAGATTTCAGTATTTTCTATAATAAATTTTCAATTTTAATTATAATATTATTTTATTTTATTTTACCTAATATAGTTTAATTTTTAAAATTTTTCACTTTTTTATAATTTATAAATTGTTCTTTAAAACAAAAATATTATTATTGTATTATTATGATAATAGCATAAAAAATATAAGAAATATAATTTTGACTTCTTTAATATAGAAAAAAATATAAGATATGGAATAATGCAGTGATAGAGATAAGAATAGAAAATCTGCTACGTGAACTATTTTTTTTATAGATTCTTTATATATGGATAAGAAATTATATAAAAAATCTATTACGTGACCTATTTCTCTATAGTAATGTATACATTGTTGCAGGACAAAGCCAACAACTTTCTTTTGGGTGGGTCGAAACTCATAACTAATCCCCACCATCAAAGTTCGGTTGTGGTTCTCCTAATTTGATCTCGAAGAGTAAGCGACGAAAGCGAATGAAGAAGTTAGGTGATACGAATTTATGGCAGACTCGAACAACAACTGATAACTCTGGTATTATTGTTGAGATGAAGATGGAACAGAAAGTGGATTTGATTATGGCATAAAATATGGAGGATGTAGAGTCGAGACCAAGACAGTTGAGAAACTAATGGAGGAAGCAAATGTGAGTGCGAATGCTCCTGAGGATCCCCTTATCATAATGTTGTCAAGTATGGTGATGCTGATTAGTCTAATAAGAGCACAGGGTGTTGTGGTATGTGTTGAGTGGAGTAGTTTCTCACATCCACCGTGGATAAATAAAAAAAAGCATTTTATATATGTGAATAATCCATAACTTATTAGCCTGAATTTTTGGATTAAAAAATAGACCCATTTTACATGTGTATTCTATTCAGACTCAGTTTGTGTGTTGGACTCTCCTCTTGGGTTGGACGAGACGCGGTGGACCTAGATCACCGTGGGTCAAGGTGCACATGTTAAGGATCCCCTGGTTGCATCTCAGACTCCGCAAAATGGGTTGATCAGGTGCGCAAATGGTCCAATCCATAGACTCCACAATGTGGATTGATCAGGTGCGTAAGTGATCCAATTCAATATGTGGGAAAGGCTCATGGATTTAGGTTTAAGGGGGAGTAAAGTTGGATAATGTAGATGAACTTCTCACACACAAGGAAGAGATTGTTGTGATATGTGATGAGTTGAGTAATTTCCCATATCGTTCATGGAAAAAAAGAAAGAGCAGTTTATATATGTGAACAACCCATAACCTTTTAGTCTTGATTTTTGGGTTAAAAGATGTATCCAGTTCACATGTGTATTCTGTTTAGGTCCAATTTAGATGTTAGAATTTTCTCTTGGGCTCTTTCCCTGAATCCCTATACAGAGAATCCTAATATAGAGAACAGTTTGAAGTTAGCTTTTGTGAGTGTGGATACTGATGATCAGATGGTTATCTAATGGGATGATGTTGTGGATGAGGGGAACTATTGAAAGAAAGCAATAATTGGGCATGTTGTTGGGAAGGATGTTCCTTTTAACATCATGGAGCGTTTTGTTGGTGCGCAATGAAAGCATATTATTTTCCCTGAGGTGTTCCTGCATAAGAAGGGTTATTTCTTATTCAGGTTTACAGATAGGGTTGATATGGAGAGAATCGAGGGTAGTAGTTGGCTCGTCAACTTCAGACCAATGATATCACTAGAGTGGAATCCAAATTTTCCATTTGATACGAAGTCGATTGATATGATCCCACTATGGGTGTAGTTGCCTGAACTTGATCTTTAATACAGAGTACGAGGTCTTTGGAGAAGTTGGCTAGCAGAGTTGGTAGGCCATTATCCACTTATCATCGAACAACAAATAAGTGAGAGATTTTATTTCCCTCGTATCTTGGTGTAGGTTGACGCTAAAAAAGATGTTGACACTAAGTAGATGATGTGTATGAGTAGAACCCACTCAAATGTTCACACTGTAAAAAAATGGAGGCACAAGGCTCTTGAGTGCAAGGCTAAACCAAAAATGAAGTGGGATATCTAAGAGGGATGCCAAGAAAAAAGTGCTAGTTAAAGGAGACTTGAGGCTATAGCCTTACCTAATCCTGATACTTCAAAACCCCTTGTAATAAGGAGGAGTAGGAATGGACTATTGTTCAAAGGAAGTTAGGCAAGAAGAGAAAGAAATAGCTATTGAAACCTATCTTGTAGAACACTCATATTGTGTTTAATGAGCAATGGTGAGGCCCGTCTCCCCTCCAATGATGGGATGAATTCAAATGGATGACTGATGTGTTGAACGTTAGAGGCGTGAATAAGTTTGAAAAGTGCAATGTCCTTAGATAGTGGGTGATAAAGAATAAGCTTAGTTTTGTGGGTGTCTTGGATAACAGGTTTAAGGTAAGGCATTTCAACAGTATCTTTATATTTTGTTTTAGGAAATGGGGTGTAATAATAATTATTGTCATGTCAGAGATGGAAGAATTTGGGTATACTGGGATATGGATAAGATGGTGGTGGAATATATTGATGGTTCTGACCAAGTTATACATTAGAGAGTCAAATCTGTTACATACAAGTGAGTTTAGAGCAGTGACCTCGGTAGTTTATGTTTGGAATACAAAAACACAACGTGTTACTTGTGGGAAAATTTGAGATGCTTTGGGGCTGTTTGCACTGAACCTTGATTGGGTATGGGAGATTTCAGTGCCTAGATATAGAAAGATAAACAAATTGGGCATATGGGGATTTCCATTGATCCATGTGAGGATCTGAGGAATTATGTGATGAGTTGTGGGCTAGAAGACATTCCTGCTAGGGGATGCAAGCACACTTGATGAAATAATCAGAATGCTTCTTCATGGATGAGAGTTAAGTTGGCTACGATCCTTGGTGATGAAGGATGGTTTGATAGGTACAGAGCATTGATAAATTTTCTTGAATCTGAAGTTTTATATCATTCTCCTTTATCATTATCTTCTTGAATGCTCAGAGTAGAAGTATTCCATTTAGGTTTGCTATTGTCTGGGTTCGATGTCCAAAGTTTTGTCAGATAGTGTAGGAGGTGTAGGAAAAAAGATCAACAAGGTAGTCATATATGTACCAGATCATACATAAGTTTAAGGCATAAACTAAGGAGATTACATAAACATAAATTTTTAGAAATCACTGATAGAGTGGAGAAAGGTAGAGTGTTGCAGCTGATGAGACAAGAACAACGAGAAATAGCTATTCAGATGAGGCATATTATATGACGAAGAGAGCTATGAAAGAATACAAGGAACTTCTATGCACGGAGAAAGTGCTTTTAAAGAAGTCAGCAAAGGAAAAATGGTTAATGTTCAAAATACTTTTATGGGGTAATTAAGGGAAGAAGAAAGATAAAGTCAAAGAATGAGTATTAGAAATGAGGCTGGTCAATGACAAAAGGAGGCGACAATAAAGAGTGAGTTTCTGTGTTACTACAAGGGCTTGCTTGAGATAAAGAAGAACATCAGGTCACTCTAGATATCAATACTTTTAGGCAAGCTCCCCTACTGAATGAATCATAGAAGAATGAACTGCTGCAGGAATTTATGGTTCAAGAGAGTAAAGGGCCTTATAAATCAAGAGATTCAAATCCAGACACTACAAAAAAAAATAAAAAATAGTTTAGCTACAGATAAAATCCGTTGCAAAAACATATATTTTAGCGACGGATCCGTAACAAAAATAACAACAAAAACATTTAATTTTTTTGTGATGGAAAGTCAAATCCTGTCGCTAATAACTTTAGCGACGGAATTCCGTCGTTGAAAATTAAAAAACACATAAAAAATTTTTAATGACGGATGTCCATCGCTACACACTATAAAAGAAATTTGCATTCACACTATTAGCGACGGAATCCGTCGCTAAAAATATTTAGTTACGGATCCGTCGCTAATTTAATTAGTTTATGCCTTAATAATTTTTTGCATGAAATATTTGCATTCACACTATTAGCGACGGATTCCGTCGCTAAACATATTTAGCTACGGATCCGTCCCAAATATAATTAGTTTTTGCCTTGTTAACTTTTGGCATGAATTTTTGCATTCTAACTATTAGCGACGGATTTAATTGCTGAAATAAGCATTTTGCATTAAGTAGCGACGGAATCCGTCGCTAATATTGAAGTTTATAAATTTTTTTTTTATGTTTTTTTATATCGTTTACTTCTTTTTCATAATTACTTTCAATTTAATTTTATGAGGACATCATTTACAATACGTGATACATTTAACAACAATATCATGTACAACACCTTATATGTTGAAATGTTTGTTACATATATAACATCTTATATTATCATGTGCAACATATATATTATTAAGAGTTTTTAATAATATGTAGTTTTTTCCTTAAAAATTTATGAAATACAACACCTTATCATAAGTTAACATTTCAACTATTGCGAAATGTTAAAATTTTACAATATGTAAAATTTTACAATATAACATCTTACAATATGTTAAAATATGTTACAATATGTAAATTTTTACAATATGTTAAAATTTTACAATATGTAAAATTTTACAATATAACATCTTGTTCCGCATCTTCTAACAATCGCTGTCCAATATCATCAAGATAAGTCGACCACTTGGTAGAAAGCATATATTTACCCTTACTCGAGGAACCTTCGGAACAAGAAGCATCGTCACAGACTCATAACAAGGTTCAAAAACACCCTCATCATCAATAATTTTATCTTGTTCAACTTGTTCACCAAGAAATCCAGGCAGACGTACTATTTCAGGGCCAAGGCATACTACTTTATCACTTTGTTTAGAATTACTCACTCGTACTACTTTAGGACTAAGGCATACTACTTTCTGAGTTGGATCATAATTACTCAAGCATACATCTGCCATTATTTTCCTAACCAAATCTTTAAAACATCTAACCAAATTATCATAATCAACATTAGCATTCACATGATGCGATGAAGACGCAATTGAATTCGAAGACGATGTCTCATGGATCTCAACAAAAACATGAACTGTTTTCAACAAGTATGCTTCAACAAAAGAATGAATAACGAATCCAAATCTTCTTGATTCCTCAAAACACAACGATCATAAAAAGAAATCGAATAAAACATACGAATATCACCTATACGAACATTATCAGAAATACTCCTCATCAAAAGTTCATCAAAGCTTGAACACATCACAATGGTGATCAGAAAAAGTAACACAATCGAGCTTGTACATCAACATCACCATCGCTGCCATTATCAAGACAAAATTGCTTTCAAAAAACAAAATTCGAAGGATTCACAAACAACAAAATCGATGAATTACGATAAGAATTCGAAGATTGTTGATGATGAGAAGGATTGATTATGAGGAGGATTGATTCATAATGAGGAGGATCGATGATGATCGATAAAGATAGGATCGATGATCGTCGTAGAACACAAAAAAGAAAAGGAGAAAACAATACGCAAAAAAAAAAAAAAAAAAAGACAAATTAGGAAAGATATGATTTTATTTTTTTTGAAGGTATCTTATGAGAATTCAAATTCTCTTGAGCTATCTCCTTGAAAATAAGCTTTGAAAGTGATACCTCAATAGAATTATCACTTTTTACTACTCATTGCAAAATGCTCAAGAACTAGAAAGGTTTCACACAAACAAATATTTAATCATAATTTCCTCTACTATAGTATATCACATTAATTATATCTCAATCGTAACACTCAACCTCAATAGTCGATACTAATACCAAAAAGGCAAATGACAAACATATAAACTTTTAACACACATATAAATAAAGAATCCTAAACAAATCGATCGATATAGTCATATTTTGAAACGAAGTGAGTATTAATCTTAACTATCATTAGAGCACTCATAAGGAACTTGGGATGAAAGATTGAACCAAAGGGTATGTTTGTTTTAAGGATAGGATAAAGTGGATTATCTATCTCGGGACTAATAGCCATGAGATTATTTTATCCAGTGTATTTTAATATTTAATTTTGTGTTTATTTACGACAATTAGGATATGACTAATTAGTACGGTGCAGAGTTCAAAGATGTCAAATAAACAAGGGATAAGCTTAAACAAGAAGCATTTTCTATACAAACAGGTTATTCCATGGGAATATATTAGTCCCGAGACTAATTATCTCATTTCTCCTCCCTCACTAATTAGTTCCTCACATGATGGATTAAATTAATTATATAGGACTAATAGTTCTATATCCTTGACTTATAAAAAAACCAAACAAATACTTCCTTCGTCCAAAAATTATAACAACACTTTGATATGATATATATGTCAATGTAAAGTTTGACACGCATGCAACGACGATCAAACGTACGTAGTGTTTTTTTGTCGTGAAACATCAATGATTGTATAAGTTACGTAGTTTAACATAATATATGTTACGAAACAATCAGATATTATTTGATCTGAAAATAATACTTATATTTATGTATATATAAAATAATAATATAACATAAAAATATAATATAAAAATAAATAAAACAAAAACTATTAATCATATCTCATTCATTTAATCTTTAAAATATACACACCTGGGAGGCAGAGATGCTCTTTGCATCCCCCACCCATAAAAATACCCATCCATAATCACAAATCTATTTATATATACAATGTTTTATTGGGTTTTATTTAATATCAAGTTTAGTTATCATGTATTTAATACATAGTCAATCCTTAATGACTAATTAATATCCATGACTCTTCACAACCCAACAATATTCATTTACCATGAGAGATAATTCAAACTATCAATCTTGTATGATGTATCTTTAATAAAATAAATCATACAATAACTAAACAAATACGTGAAACTTATAAAACCTCTAACATAACAACTTGAAACAATAGATTTTCGAAAATGAAATAGACTGAACAAATGATAAATTTAACAATAAAATTTATAAAATATTTATTAAAAATAATTTATAAATAATTACTTAAAATTTTTAAATAATACTAAAATTTTATCATAATATTTAAACCAGATAGATTCAGCACTTATCAAAGGTAGAACAACAAACGATCCATCGTCTACGATGGGGCATCTTCAACCTCTTCTTCTCCTCCTTCAACTCCTACTCCTCACTCTCCCATTCAGCCCCTTCCCAGTTTCAGCCCACACCAATGGAGATTCCATCGAGGACCCGACAATCAAAACCATGCACGAATTCTCGGGATACCCAGTTTCAGAACCCTCCTCTTTTATCACCGATTCCGCATCTTCGTTGTCATTCGATGCCCAATCTCTGCAGGAGCAGGTACGATAAAAAAAGGGTTGTTTGATGTTTGTTGTCGTGTTTCTTGGGAACTGAAGAATTCGGGTTTTGAGGTTTTAACTTTGGTGATTGATGTTAAAATAGTGAGGTTATCTCGGGAATCAGTATCGAATTTTTGGTAGAATTGATCGTTTTTTTTGTTTTTAGAATTGGTTGCTCTATGTGTAAAGTTCACGAGCCTGAGTGTTGTAACCCTATTTGTTTATCAGTTGGTACGTGGAGTATAAGTATTTGTTTATGCTTTGAGCCCAATGAGATTGTCATCATTAACTGAAGAATTCGGGTTTTGAGGTTTTAACTTTGGTGATTGATGTTAAAATAGTGAGGTTATCTCGGAATCAGTATCGAATTTTTGGTAGAATTGATCGTTTTTTTTTTTTAGAATTGGTTGCTCTATGTGTAAAGTTCACGAGCCTGAGTGTTGTAACCCTATTTGTTTATCAGTTGGTACG
>JAOVYX010019248.1:36921-48225 GCA_035668315.1 Drosera spatulata
TGGAGTATAAGTATTTGTTTATGCTTTGAGCCCAATGAGATTGTCATCATTCCGTTTCGCGTTTGACTTCTCCTACTCATGTACTAGGTGATCACTTAATGGTAAAGGGCCACTAATGTATATTTAAGTATCTAACAAAATGGGTGTATTCCATCAGCAAATTGTGGCTCTTGTCACTTCATTCAGACTCTTTTTTAGTCTAGGGGAATGCCTATAATCTTCAAGTAACAACCTATTCCTTGTGTGCAACAACGGTAAGAGTAGTCCTCTAGGCAACCGTTGACGGAAGCACCTTGGATATTTTGTTGTTGTAGGATATTTTTCATGGTGAATGTGTTATTCAAATGTTTTGTGGGCTTTGTACCATCAACAATTGATGCGAGTCATGTTCTGATTTCGTAAAACGTGAATTTTGGCTAGTGAAATGGAGTTCATGTCATTTTCATGGGTTTATAGTTGATTGGCTTGGAAGCTGTGCTATGGTCAGTTAGACTTTTGTTTTTACCAATGTGCAGAACTTAGGGTGGTACTATTTTCGTCTTTGTCATGATAAAGAGGTGTATGTGTTTTCATTGCGTTGAGTAAACCGAATGCAAATCAATGTTGCCTCTTGTTGAAACTTTTCTTATCTATGATGTTGTCTGAATGTGTGAAAATTTTGCCTCTCTATTCTCGCCATAGTCATCTTTCATTTAGCGAGCACATTCCTTTTTTTTGTTCCTCGTGTTTAGTAAATCATATTTGGATGTTCCATCAAAGTCATTATTTTGTGAATGCATCATTTCTGTTATCTCTGCCCAAGATGAGGTTAACATTAAGTGTGGTTTTCCCTGCCATAGAACATGATATTCTGCCGTTACTTTATCTTCAGATTGACACGCTAGCAACAATCTCAGATGCTCCTTCACCAGCAGTTACAAGAGTTCTGTACACGGACAAAGATGTTAAAGCTCGAGGGTATGCATGCCTTTATTGGTGTATCAAATGTTTTTCATTGGTCATAAACGAAGCATATTGTAATGAGGCTTAACTTCATGCTGATTTACTGGTAAGTTCCATAAGGGTGTTCTGAATTCACACAAATCTAGAACTTGAATAGAAGCTAATTGTTTCTACTGGTTCACTGAGAACGTAGGTTGACCAATTACAAGGTAAAAAAATCACTTTATAAGTGGCTTGCTTTAACTCTGCCTTTCTGGAGAAAATGCCGCTGGAATAATCGGAAGCACACTGCAAGCACTTTGAACTTTATTTGAGCCAAATGGATTCTGTTCCTTTGATCAAACAGCTTAGCTGTTTCTGTCACTGGGCTAAGTAGAGTAGTAACTGTAGTATCCTCAATATTGAGGTGTTCGCCAGAAACTATTTGTTAAATGACCTTCAGGGTTGAAATGATGCCTCTGAGGATTAAAGAATAATGAGTTACATAACAAAGACTCTATCCCATTATTCTACTCAACTTACCATGTGCCAGTACCCTTTAGAACAAGGTCTAGGAGAGGAAGAAGTCCACAGACCTATCTCTTAAACTGAGAGGATGTTTTTATCTAGAATTGAGAATCTGGCCTAGACATCCTTGAGTGGAGTGCATTATCCATACACCAAGCTCGCACTCAAAGCTCTGGACCCATTCAACGGGAAAAACTCTAATGGTGTAGCTGTAAAAAATATCAGAACATATAAACCCCAATTTTTCTAGGTTATTCGGCATTCATCTTTTAGAACTGAAGCAGTGAGAATCTCATTCAGCATCACCATCAAAACAGATACATGATTTCTTCTTTTCTTATGACAGCTATGTGAAAGATTTGATGAAACATGCTGGGCTCTCTGTTAGGGAGGATGCGGTCGGCAACATATTTGGCCGGTGGTAAGCTGTCACAACTTCTCAGTTTACATCATTCTATGGTAGCAGATAGCTTTTCCCTTCCGATTATTCCAGCGATTGGCTAATGCTAATCTATGGTTTTTCTCTGAAGTGAGAACAAGTATGTGAAGTCAATTTCTCTTCTGGTTCAGTTTTCTGATTTATTTTGGTGTTTAAATGATTTTTCTAATTGGCTAATGCCAATCTATGGTTTTTCTCTGAAGGGATGGCATTGAGCTGGAGGTTGGTGCTGTTGCAACTGGCTCTCATATTGATGCTATTCCATACTCAGGAAAATTTGATGGTGTTGTTGGTGTGTTGGGTGCAATAGAAGCGATGAATGTGCTACAAAGGTAAGTGATTAATATAACCTCGGTCTTTTTACCTGGAACTAAATTTGTCATGTCAACAGCAACTGCTTGTTACCTGGACATTGCTTTACTATATAGCCTCCGTGTATTTTTCCTGTCATGTCAGCAGCCACTATAGTTGTGTTGATGTTTGGTATTGGTCTGAGGTTTTGCAGGTCCGGGTTTAAGCCAAAAAGATCATTGGAAGTAATCATGTTTACCTCTGAAGAGCCTACGCGTTTCGGGATCAGCTGTTTAGGAAGGTTAGAGTTACTTATTTTGCTGTATACGCTTCGTTAGACTAGTCGTGAACTTGTGATTATAATCTTAGTCTTGCCTCTAAATGTTCAAATAAAATTTGCTTATTTAAAATTATAACAACTCGTTTTCATCAGATATCTCACTATCTTCAGATGTTATTTTGCTCTTTTAAATATTGAGATCAATGAAGCCTATTACATGTTCTAGTAAATGGTATACTTAGAATAGATTTTATTCATTTCATTTGTTTATTTTTTGGATTTATTGTAGATATCTTATCAAGAGCCTGCAAGTATTGGTGCGGTTGTTGCATATTGAGAATAGTTTACATACATTGAATAGGGCGAAAATATAACGAGAATATATGGATCCTGGGCCACCAATTGATTTTGAGTTAGAACCCAGAAGTATAATATGGTAGCAAAGCTCAGTAGCGCCACCCAAAATATATGTCCGCGTTTCAAATCTAGAAAGAGGCATTCGCATGAGGAGACGTGTTGAAAATAGTTTATCCACATCAGATAGAGCGAAAAATAACTAGCACATATATAAATCTTAAGCCACTCCAATCATTGACAATTGATATTGAGTTGGAACCCAGAGGTTTAATATTGCATTAATGTCTATTTTTGTATAACATACGCTTATTCGTTTTATGTTATGATAAATGAATACTATCAGGAGTCTCATGGAGAGACAGAGGTAAAACTTGAGAAAAATGAAATGATCATCGATTTGTTCATCTTCAACGGCAATGCTATACAGGTTTCAATCAAATATCTGCAGGAAGCCTCTCTGGTAATTTACCAATCCAGTTCCATTTTAAATTTGCAGCCGCTTGATGGCAGGAAGTGAAGAGCTGGAGAAAGCATTGCAGAAGAGAGTCGACGGTGAAAACATATCGTTCCTAGACGCAGCAAGAGCTGCTGGCTACATGGGAGATGACATGGAGTTGTCTAGTGTGCGTTTATCACAAGGTCAATACTCTGCTTTTGTGGAGTTGCATATCGAGCAGGGCCCAATTCTCGAAGATGAAGGTAGTAGCCTTTTTATTACGGCTCGCCTTTGGGTCACATAATACCCTGGCTATGCTCTCTTTATTAAGTTGTGGAAACTTGACAAGTAATCATTGTTTTTCAGGCATTTCCATTGGGATAGTAACTGCTATTGCTGCTCCAGCAAGCATCAAAGTGGGTTTCGAAGGAAATGGGGGTCACGCTGGAGCTGTTCTTATGCCACATAGGTGAAAGTTCTGATTTGGATGTGTAGAAGCATGAGCTTCACCGTAAAAAACCAATTGATAATAAAAGGGACTCATGAACCGTACTTAAGAGGAGTAAGATTTCGTAAGCTTCAGATATAGGTTTCTCAACAAGTTTCTCAATTGTGGCGATATTTGGGGTCTACATGCTGGCACTTTGAATAAGTGGTGTTCTGTAGTCAAATCATGTGGGGGCCTGTACTCTGATAGCATGTAGAAATATGAGTTTCACTACTAGAATCATTTGCTAATTATAGAAGTGACTCATAAACTATATATAGGAGCAAGATTTTCCAAGGTTCTAACGTGAGTTTCACAACAGGATAATTCTGTCTTGGTCAATATCTGTGCAATTTTAGTGTTGATAACCCCTTCAGCGATGCTATAAAATATAATCAGGCTATTTTTTTTTGTGTTATGTGATCGGCATATTAAAATGAAAATAATCACGGAAAAGAAATGAGAAGATTGGCCAATCTAGTTTTAATCAAAGAGCTGAGCGTTGCAAATTGACTAGAAGTTCAGAGTCTGCAGCTCTCTTCTAGATTGTTTTATCTTTTCGTTTGCTGTTCTACATTTTAAACACATAATTTTGCCTTCAATTTATTGTGAACTCATTGTACTTCGTATCGGGCAGGAATGATGCTGGACTGGCTGCTGCACAGTTAGCTTTAGCAGTTGAAAAGCACGTATTGGAATCTGGATCCAATGACACTGTAGGCACTGTTGGTAAGCTGTTGGTCTCGCTCATGAGAGACCGGAGCACCAAATGGCTGTATCCCACATGCTTACAGTCATCGGCTGTGTTTTCTGTTCAAAAGAGTTGAAATTGTTATGTTGTGATCTGCGAAAGAAACTTTCACAAAGATTAATGGAAAGTTGATATTGACAGAAATAGACGAAAACACTTAAGAATTTCATTGGTATCTCTATAAGTTTACTCGTGTTGGAATCATGAAAGTTTCCTGGATGTCCACATGCCTAGTGCCTGACGCCTAATTAGATGGTTTTGGAACAAGTCGAACTTGTTACCTTTTACACACACCTTATATCTTATTGATGGACCAACTTGTCAAAAAATTCGAATTGGTGTAGAAATCACCAAATCTCACAAATATTATTTGTGACTTTACTGAGATTGCTTTGCTTATAATGGTCTGAATCAACTTTAACTTCCATGTCAGGTATTCTCGATCTTCATCCCAGGGCAATCAACAGCATCCCAAGCAAATCACACATTCAAATCGGTATGCTTAACTGCTGCTTTGACCATTTGATGTAAAATCTTTTGCAACAACTTGAACACGTGTCTTCTAGGAGCTCTTTGTTCAAAGAGTTGAATTATCTACTTCAATGAAGATTGTGTTTGCGTTGATGGAGATGGTTTTTGCTTGTTAGATACAAGAGACATTGATGAGCTTCGAAGGAACACAGTGGTTGAGAAGGTCCGCCAATCTGCTATCGCTATAGCTGAGAGGCGAAGGGTGAAACTTTCTGAATTTGAAATCATCAATCAGGATCCTCCAGCCCCAGCTGACGGAAAGATAATCCTTGCGATGGAAGCCGCATCACGACAGCTAAATCTCACTCACAAGAAGATGATTAGCAGAGCTTACCATGATTCCCTGTTCATGGCCAGGTAAGGCGAGAACTTCGGTTACTCATGTTGCTGCAGTGATGAAACATAATCTGGAAGTGGGATTTCATTAGTTTACTTGACAGCTGAGCAAGTTTTACTTTTGGGACTGTGCAGGGTATCGCCGATGGGAATGATATTCATTCCATGCTATAAAGGTGTGAGCCGCTTTCTTTGTATCATCAAGTGGCCAAGTAGAAATTATTTTTGGCAATCTGTTTTGAATAACGCTTGATGTTGTTTTGAATATTTGCCTGATTTGCAGGATATAGTCATAAACCTGAAGAATATGCATCTCGTGAGGATCTGGCGAATGGTGTGAAGATCTTGGCTCTAACTCTTGCTAAGCTCTCCCTTTCTTGAGGGGAAGCTCAAAACTAGCATTGCACCATGGTAACCTTGATGAGAAGTATGCCGATTCTTGGACATTCCGAAGCAGAGAATGATGTAAAAGGCCTATTTTATATCTGTACTATATGAGGTACGTGTTTACAAAATTCTACTGTAAGAGTTTCAAAGTTGGGGCCCTATTATCCCTCACCTGCTGTTGATATACCCACTTATATAATTGTATCATATGATTTTTACTAAGATTGCAATGATTTGAGATCATGATTTGAGCGTATCTGCAGTTTGCGTCGTGGTTGGTTGCATCTCTGAACTGCATGTAAGTCGAACTGCTAGGAAGCTTTTGTTTCAAGCCGATAACATGGCGTGATTTCAAAGTTCTAGTTTTTGCAAAGTGCTCAGCGCATGTAAAACAAGCACCTGCAATCCTATGGTATACGATGTATGCCATAACATAAAGTGTTTGCTCTTTCGGCAATGGCAATTGTGTGCTATGCGCTGTTTTAATCAAGTACCCATTGGATCAGTAAATCAGGCATGACATTGTTCTACTTCTGAATTGGTGTCTGATGCTGTAACTGTAATTCATAGTGATGCTTTGCACTTCAGTTTACAGGATTACCGGCAGTATTTTGTCACGGAGCAGCAAATCATCCTGTTGTTTGCAGGATTACCAGCTCATGTGACCGGATGGCAGTAAATCATGTCAAGAATGACAGCAAAGCAAGAAGTTCTGCTTTCTTCAGTGTTTGCTTGCGCCGGACCTGATTCCATTATCCTGTTGTTCGACTTTGGCAATTTGCTCGATTGGTTAAGTTCTGCTAGAGCCCTGACCAAAAAAACTAGTGAAGGTATGCCTGCTATAACCTTGCTGCTTGGCACAGTTCGATCATTGTCATTCTCGATCCACATGATTTTAGAACTGGTGCGTGTTACGGAAGTCCGGATGGGACTCTGGTTCATAGCTTCACAGGGCAGTGTTTAGGATCTTGATTCTTAAACCTGGCGAGGTAGTTCTTTTCTTATTCATGAATGATCCCGGGATCAGATATTGGTAGGTCAAAATATTCCGTGAAACCTTGCACGACAAGATCTAAAATCATATCATCTGGGAAGCAATACGATAGTTTCCAAACTTCCATTACAATGTATTACAATTTCTATTGATGGGTTCAGACACGATACAGACGTCATATATACTTGGTTGAAAGCCGAACAAAGAAGTAGGCGACAGAAGGGAAAGTCGCTAAACATGACTCCTGCGGTTCAAGAAATGCTGGAATTTCGCAATCATCCACTAATCAAACTTATGTTTCCGAAGTGTTTCCACCACTTGCTTCATGGTTGGTCTTGCATCTTTGTCTTCCTCAACACACTTCAATGCAGTCAACGCGAGAGTCTTTATCTCATCTATGTTGTAGTCTCTTTTCATTCTTGGATCAGCAATTTCTTCAAGCCACAACTTATTATTTGGTGACTTTCCTTTCCCTAATCCATGTAACAAGCGTTTGATGTTGTTCCTCGAAACGAGAATCTACATATGCAGGGCTTTTACCTGTCACAACCTCTAGTATGACAACCCCGTAGCTATAGACATCGACTTTCGATGTAATGGGCACATTGCTAACCCACTCTGGAGCCATGTAGCCCCTGGTGCCTCTGATCCTTGAGAGGTTGGCATTGTTTGCAGCATCTCTATGCAGTAGTTTAGACAGGCCGAAATCCGCGACCTTGGCTTGATAATCGGAATCCAACATTATGTTCTGAGGCTTCATGTCGCAATGCAAGATCCACTCGAGACACTCCTCGTGGAGGTAGGCAAGTCCTCTCGCTGTACCTAGGGCGATATCGCACCGCTGTACCCAAGTCAATGACTTTGAGTACAGTTTCTCAGCCAACGATCCTCCCTCCATGAAGTCGAATACCAAAACCCTCCGTGTTCCTTCGAGACAGTAACCCCACATTTTGATTAGGTTCATGTGGTTAAGCCTCCCAATGATGCTCATCTCTGCTAGGAACTCTGCTTCTCCTTGAGTGGCATCGGCAAGTTTCTTGATGGCGACAACTGAATTATCGCTCAAGATTCCTTTGTAAACGGTACCAGATCCGCCTTTCCCTACTTCTTCTTTGAAATTAGATGTTGCTTTCTTCAGCTCCGCATAGGAGAACTTATTGAACCCTGTCCCGGCTAAAACATAGCCTTTCAAAGCTGCGGCTACGTCTTCAGTACTCCTGAAGAAGATGCACCAAACCAGGAATATGCAAGTAAACCCACGATTCCAAGTCCACCTGCAAACCAAAGTAAGAAGTTCAGCGGCATGTCGTTCTTCCTTGTTTGGTAGTCCCTATACGAGTGCTCCCCTGCCCCGGACTTGCATTCACGGTTCTATGCTTCAGTTGTATCATTCGTACGATTACTTAGCTTCACATAAAGAGTGCCCTTAAATGTCGGAGAATGATGCAGATTGAGCAACCTCGTCTTTGTGTAACAAGTAAAAGTAGTATTCTTATCATTGTAACTCCTCAACATGAAGGCCTTGCAATTTGTCGCGTTCAAGGACACCAGTCGACAATGGTCGTAGGTGGTGTTTGCATTAAAGACAACGTCATAACCCCATGCTTCCGTATGATGGAGCTCAAGAAAACGAACATCATTACCTGAAGTCTCAACATCAAACTCTGGTTCGCAACCTTGGGCTTGATCGCTAGGATCCTTGATCCTAAAACCCTTGATGCAAGTGCATCGCCTGCTGAAATGAGGATCATATGAACAAATATTGTTCGGTCCGCAAGTTCCATGAATATTGCACGGTAGACTGAAAGCCTGCCATGTGACGGCCCATCCTCCGTTTTCCTGTAAGCTGTACATCCTGAGATTACCGTCATAGTCGAGAGTCAATCTCCTCCGAGGCCCGAGTCCGGCATCGGCCGCATAAAAGCTGAGACTATCAGATGAGTTGAAATAGCCACGAGAATCATACCATGCAACTCTGCTATCATTATATGAACTTCTCTTGTTCTCCCAACTGACGAAGTCAGGATCCGGCCAGTACTCGCTGGATATCAAAGGGCCATCGAACAACAGATGCAGTTGGTTATCATTATCGAAAAAGAGCTTGTAATAACCGGAGGACTGATTTGTTTGGCTCCTAGAGGAAACAAGGCTGAGATCTTTAGTCAGGAGCTGACCAGGAAGCAATGTATCCCTCGGGAAGTGGAAGCTTTGCGAGAGCTTCAATGTCGAAGCAGCCATCACGACCAGATTGAGCGTGTCGAGAAGCTGTAACTCTAGATGAACGGACGAGTTCAACCGGGTATTGGTAGACCACGAGATACTATGGCCGGCATCAGTGAGAGCCAGATCGCCACTGTTGGTCAACATGAGCCGTGACCTCCTACCGTTGGCTGGATAATCACGGTTAGCCATCTAAACCGTGGTCTTATCCTTAGAGTCTGTGAATCATATGGCGAAACAGAACGCATTGTCGCCTACTTGGTAAAATCCAGCGGAGAAAACATTTGGTTTCGAGTGTGTTTCGAGGAGCGATGATAGCGTGTGATCGAGGAGGAGTTAGAACGAAAATGAAAGCGAGGATGGCAATGGTGATATCCATTTCGGACGTAAGATTTGAGTGAGAAACAAGTTATTTGCCTGCCTTGAGATTATAGCTGTGAAACAACGCAATTATATTATATCGAAATACAATCACAGGAAAGTTCAACTTTAAACGAGTTCCTGTTGACGGTGGAGCGTGGCGGTGCCTCAAATCATATGCGAAAACGCGTTCGTCTTCGCGTCTTTCCCCACGTGATGATGTGTACAAGAAGAGGATTGATGGAGAGCAAGGAAGAGTAGAGGTAGGAGAAGAAGAGCAGAGAGAGCCGGGCAAGGCAATTGGAGAGAATTGAGGAAAGTGAGATTTGAGTGGGAGAAGTCACTATTCATATATACACACAAAAACACATTGAGGGTTTAAGGGATTTGTTTTAGAGATTATTATCTTTATCCTTTATTGTGAGATTCTCAATATTTTGAGTGTACCTCTTCTTTTGTATTTTCTCATTTGATTAGTGAATTCTTCGTCGTCGGCGACTGCCCGTGATTTTTTCCGAAAGGGTTTCCACGTAAAAATCTTTGTCTCAATTTATTTTGCGCACTTATTATTGTTTGTGTTTATTATTAACCGACCCGTTCGTAACAAACTGGTATCAGAGCTTGGAACGTTTCAATCCTTCTTTCCTACACCAGGTTCGCCCACGTAGGCTTAGGAACGAACGTTGTTAAGCTTGAGATTTAAGTTATATTTTTTGCGGGTCAGTTTTCGTGTATTCTTTCCACAAATTTTTTTCCCCTCGGTGAACAGTATACGGACATAATCACTGTTTACACACTGTATGGACTTATGAACAATACTCCGACGTGAACAGTGTTTCCAACGTGAACAGTGTTTTTGGGAAAAAATTTCAGTGCGATGACGCCTATGAAGTTTGATGTGGAAAAATTCGATGGCACAAACAACTTTGGACTTTGAAGAGTCAAAGTCGTTGCGCTATTAACCCAAGAAGGAATCGAAAAGGTTCTGCAAGGGGTTGATAGGTTACCTGCAGAAATAAAAGACGAAGACAAGATGAAGATGGATAAGAAGGCACGTACGGCTTTACAGCTGTGTCTTTTTGATGACGTTCTTCAGAACGTCCTGGAGGAAAAATCTGACAAGGCTCTTTGGGATAAGCTGTTCAGTTTATACATGAGCAAATCTGTTGCTTCTCGTTTGTACATGAGACAACGTCTCCATTCTTTCAAAATGAAAGAATCGACTACCTCACTGGAAAAGCACCTGACGGAGTTTCAGACTATCCTTGTTGGTCTGAAAAATGTTGGAGTCACCATCGATGATGAAGAGGCGACGGTCATTCTGTTGTGCTCTCTCCCTAGCAGCTATGAGGCCTTTGTGACTACTATGATCCATAATAGGGATTCTTTGTCACTGGAAGATGTTAAGACGTCTTTGGCCAGTACCCAGCTGAGACACCAGCTCTCGGAATCGTCCAGGCCCTCAAGCTCTGATGATGCGTTATTCATCAGAGGGAGACAGGATTGAAGATAACAGGATAAGTTTAGAGGCCGATCCAAGAGTAAAAGCTCGAAGAAATTCGACTCTTGTCACTACTATCATCAGAAGGGACATTGAAGGAACGAATGTCCTAAACTGAAGAACAAGCAGGAAAAGGAGGAAGCCTCAGTTGCTGGTATTGTCGAGACCCAGACAGTCTCGACCGTTCTCACATCCGTCGTGGAGTCCTTAAGATCTTCCCTTTTTGATCGATTCGAGAGGGCAATCCATAAGTTCTACGTGGGAGATTGAACGTGGTTTATAGAGACCAGAGACCCATCCTCTGGTGTTACAAAGGTTGAAATTTTCAGAGTGGGTGATGGATTCCGGTTGCATCTTTCACATTTGTCTGCATCGGGAGTGGTTCGCCACATTTGCTGAGTCTGATGACGGCGTAGTTCTTATGGGCAACAATGCTGCCTGTAAGATTCTTGGTGTGGGAGATGTTCGTATAAGGATGTGGGATG
>JAOVYX010019249.1:0-18806 GCA_035668315.1 Drosera spatulata
ATGCCAAAAATCCTCACCTTGTGCATATACGGGGTCTTGGCGACCACCAGGATGAGCACCGCGAGTGTGTTGAAGAAAAGCATAGGGTGTTGATAGTCGGTCGTGTGTGAGGCTATCAAGTATCTGTCATGAAGGAAATCCCCTAGTCAAGAAATGCCATAATCAATACTTAAAATGCACTAATAGCTACGGGGTGTGATTTTTATGAACATTCAATCACTATGTCGGTGGCTAAAACGGGTTCAAATCTTATGGATGTAATGATTTCCTGCAACAAGCCAATATTCGGGTTGTTCGGCAGTGGGCTATCCACGTACCCAGGGGTTTATCGGGCATGGATTAGGTGAGCATCAACTACAAGCTAGACAAAACTACAGCCTCGCTTCAAAAAAAGAGGGGAAAAAAAGGAAAACAAACACCATTGTACAGTCTACCCAGAGTTTTGTTACGACAAACAGAACGTCTGAGTAGGCTAGTTGTCAATGCTCAAGTTCAGTCTCCAACTATGTAAACGCACGACAAACCCAAAGAAAGTTACGAGGAAAGATATTTCCATCAATGGATCACATTTGAGATATTCTAAACCTAATATGAATGCATTGTCAGTGCGACATATGACCCAGTTTCACAGGAACCAGATACCTATCAGTGCTTTCCACTTGTATGTTGGTCTATCCCACCTAGAAATACCAACAATTTATCTATGGAAGGAACAAAAAAATTTAGACGGTGTAGAAGAATTGGGCATCAAACAAAATCCATTGTCATGAATATCCCACGAGACTGGGGCTGGACTCATCCGTCGTACTGAGATGCAAACTAATGACTATAGAAGCGGGAGAATCGTGATTCAGCATGTTGGACCAGCACGCATTATTGAGGCATGTTCCTCATAACGGTAAAGGAAAAAAAAAGTGCAGGACACTTACAACACGACCGGAACAATAGTCAGGAACTTTCTGTTACGTGTGAGCTGCTTGCCATTCTCAATCTGCTCCCACCACGTCAACCGGTTGTAGATTCCCTGATCTTCTGAAAAAGGTGTTCCTTTCTTCCAATGGAAAAACTGGTACGTTACCTGAATGAAAAATTCAGCATCATGGGTTTACTCATTTTATTGCATAACATAGGAGTATAATGTTGAAAGCAGAATGTAAGAATCTGTTTGAGCAAAATAACCAGGCTCAACACAAACTTGGAAAGTTACACTAATAATTTTAGCACTTGAGGTGAGAGTAACAACTACACCTTTGAAATGGTCATCTAGAGCACAAGCATTAGCCAAGAAAACTGACAGAACAATGACCTTCATAATATCGTTAATGATTACATTGTGTATAAGAAGATTATGCTAACTGGGCAGTTTATAATCGTCACTCCATGACACGATGAACCGATGAAGCCTAAAGAGAACTCCGCAAGTTTTATCATAAGCAACTCCCATACTTATTTCCTAAAAGTGAATGATAAAAAATCTTCAAAACATGATGAAATAATCTACAGTCAAGTGATACAATAACCAAGAGCACCTCCACCCATCCCGTGTCATTTGGTTCGCCATTTGCAATTTTTGGCAAATCCAGCATACCATTAATTCACCCTCTCCTCTCATCTCGCCACGAGCACAATGTCATTTGCAAAGAACATACACTCAAACATTTCTTCCTGAAAAACTCTCGAAAACTTGGCCCATGTCATTCGCGTTGTCATTTGCAATTTTTTTTACTTGTTTTTTTGGAAACTGCACCACAACACTACCTCCTTTCTCCAGTCTCGTGGACAATGTCATCTGCCTATAACACACAATATAACACCTCATCCTGAATCTCTCTGATAATCTAATACATAACCATCACAACACAACTCACCAAACCAAACTTCATAAATCTAAAGAAGTCATCACTCATTCGACAACTAAGTCAACTAAAATCCAAAACCCTAAACAATTAAATTCCAATACCAACGCCGCCACCTAATAATCAATGAAAACAAGCAAGCAAGCAGAGAATATGAGACATAACTATTGCCGCATCGAGCTTATCATCAACTCCTTCTCTCGTCTCATCAATCAGGACATAATGTCATCCCCAAACGACACAGACACCTCGTCCTGAATCTCCCTAGCAAACTCTACATAACTATCGCAACACAACTCACCAAATCAAAAGTTAATAAGTCTAAGGGGCTGTTTTGTATTGTTGCTCAAGACTGGCGAAACCAAAACCAAAACCAGTGACAAAAACAGAAAATGAATGCAGGTATTGGAATCTTGAATACTGTACTACACAAGTGATACCAAACAGTTTTGTTTCATCGACCAATGAATCGAAAACAAAAAAACGTAAAACATAATTGCCCCAAATAAGAGCGCGCTTCTGGCTAATAATTTACTTCTCATTTGTCAACTAAGTCGAATGAAATCCGAAACCTTAAACCCCCCAATTAAAAAAAACCCCAAAACCACCAAACCCCAATAATCCCAAACAACACCACCACCACTTCCGCCACCGAATCAACGAAAACCAAAACCAGTAAGCAGAGAATACGATACCACGAAGTGAGCGAGGTTGACGATGGTCCAGGCGGTGCCGGGATCACACCCGAAAACGAAGAGCACGATCAACCACGAGAAAAACACGATGAAGATGTATGTAGTCCACACGCCCGGGTACGTGAACCACTCCGTGTTCCGGTTCAGATCCGTTGATGGCGTCGTCTTCACGTACAGATTCGCCATCATCACGGGTCGAAAGAGAATGAAGAGAAATTGAAGAAGATGGAATCGAATCGAATCGAATGATTTGATTTGGGGAATTTGGGGGTTTTGTTTGATTGTTGTTTTTCGTGTGAAGGCGACGGTGGTGGGATTAGGGATTTGATGGTCGCTTTGCGTAAGGATGAACTAAAACGGACACCGAAATTATTATCCGGCCAATTGGAGTAAAATTTTGATTTACAATGGAATACTCAATTAGTTTTAATATACGTCTTGATATTCAAGCAAAGCCATGCATATATTTTAAAATCTAAAGATTGATAAAAGATTTTAATATTCCATATCAAGTTATTGGGGCTTTATTATTGCCACACCTGCTTCTCTACCTCTTTCTCTCGCGCCCGCCACCACCAACACAACCACAATAGCCATCGACCACCAACCACCATCGCCTCACTTGCACCATTATTGTCTCACTTCCACCACCATATTTCACCACAACGACATCATTTTATCATTATTTCACTTAACTCTTACATTCTATCAATTTCGCCTGTATTGCACCCGATCACATATCGACTATCACGACATCATCTAACTATCTGGTCCTTCATGGTCTTCATTAAACTAATATAGGTAATGCGTCTTTGTTTTTGTTTCAGGTCATTATTTTATTTTATTTTTGTTGATGTTCAAAATCGATTTTTTCACTAAACTAATCGATTTCTTTGTGTTGTCAGATCCAAAGAATGGATTTGTCAAATAAGGCCATACCAACACCTATCGAAGTGGAACTTGTAGCTCTATGTAGTTTTGAAGGCGAATGTTATTCCATTGTCGTTTAGAGGTCAATTACACTCGTAGATGTGACGAACATGGTTCATGTCTATGGATGTGCTAACGTTGGAGTCATCGAGATGGAAGCAAATAAGCGGGCTAGTCCACCTCCAAGAAGTTCATCGAGTGCCCCTGCAGATTGGACGTAAGTTCGTTCATTACAATATGCAGTTCACATTTTTCTATTTGTCATTCACAATGACCATTTTGTAGTTCACAAAAAGTAGTTCACATCAATCGACTAGTAGTTCATATCAAGCAAACTGTAGTTCACAGTATCCTAAACTTCAATTCATGTTTATTGACAGGTCTGGGGTGGACTGTAGGTTTGGGGTGGAGGAAAGTCCAGATGTTGTAATGACACCAATTCTCAAGAGCACTTCCATAGAGACATTACGTGATTACATTCAAGGTGTGGGTAAGGTTTTTGCGAGTGTCAAAGAGTTTTGTGCTATTCTCAAAGATTACGCCATCGTTATACGAAGGAACTTCTACGAAGAGTAGTTGTTTTTGTGAATGGTTTATAGGATTTCGTAATATGTAAGACTTTATGGTTTGTAAGGCCCTGTGGTATCTAAAACTTTATGATATATAAAACTGTATGGTTTATAGGACTTTGTGGAATGTAAGACTTTATGTAGTTCTCTATTGGTTTTCTTTGCAGTTTCTATTGCACTTCACTGCAGTTCATTTCGTACTTCGTTGCATGTCATAATATAATTTACATTGGCTTTCCATGCAGTTTGAAAGTCCCAGAAATAACCTAGAGGGGGAGGGGATGAATAGATTATCTCAAGAATTTTCAGGTTGTGCAGTAGAGCTATAGACTAGTCTGCACCATCTGAATCTACTGCAGCTTGCGGAAGTTCTGCAGTTGAGACTTAAACTTAAAATGTTTATCTTTTTGGACTTTTAAGTTCTTTGCTAACAGTTCTAATAGTGAAGATCAGTGCGGAAAAGTAAATGACACAGGATTTTTATACTGGTTCAGACATCTGTTACTAACAAGTAACAGAAGCTTAGTCGAGTATTTCCTTGGTGACCATTGTAGTCAAGTCAAGAGGAGGTTCACTAGTTCTTATTTCTGACTTACAAGACAACCCCTTTACAACAAGATCCTGCTTGCTAAAGGGTGAAGAACCTAGATCTTGCAGTGCCCTACTGTAGTTGCTATTTTTCACTTGCAGACTAGTGAACCTTCTTCATGAATCTTGAATCTTCAATTCAGCTCACGCACAGCGAGTCTCCAAGGTTTTTTCTTCGTTTGTAAGCTTTGAAATGATGTTCAAGTTTTCCTCAGACTCGTCAACCTTGTTCTCTGCGCTGTGAGTCCCCTTTTATAGGCTCAGGGAACAAAAATCCGTGACTGTACTATCTGATAGTGACAGCTCTGTCCTCTACTGTAGTAGACTGACCTGGTTTCACCTTTTCTGATCCAGTACACATCACCTTTGCCTCAACTTCTCGTTTTTGACCCCTCCCTTGTTTCTTTCCATTCCAGCACAACTTATATTACATCCAGACTCATACATCAGGTCTACTGCACACCTCTAATGCACAGCCTCTGCTGCACCCTCGTCTGCATAAGCTCTGCTACACAGTCTTCATATACAGTCTTTCTGTAACTTCACTTGCACCAAGTACTGCAGCCAGTCTGTTGCAACTTAGCTCCCACTCAACAGCTTTCAGACCTCATCTGCTCAGCCTATTAGTGTGGTCTCGTCTGTACCTAGCACTTCACTGAGTCTTCTGTAATTCAGCTTGCATACTTGCACTGCGATATGGCTTATTTCTCTTTGCTACTGGAACCGGCCTTGAACACAGGAAGGGTCCTAGATCATGAGAATACTGAGACACTTTTGTTGTTGTATGTAATTGATCTTTGGTCTGTAATTTTTAGTCCCCTGTAGTCTGCACTGCCTTGACCTGCTGCACTCTGCTGCACTCTGCTGCACTCTGCTGCACCAATGGTCTGCTGCACCTGGTTGCACTCTGCTGTACTCGTCTGCACAACCTGCGACCCCTAGTATGCAACTACCAAACTAATTATTACAGCCTAAGTATTTATTAAATATATAATTTTTTCTTAAGTTTTGTTCATTAATTTCTATACAAACAGAGGAATTGCACATTCTTATCAATCTCCCCTTAAATTGATACAAAAAAAAAAAAAAAAAAACTCAAAAATTCTAACAGCAAGAAAACCTATACATCCATTGCTATAAAAATTTTATAGAATATAATGGACTTACATCTTTCCTTTGGATTAATACTTCTATCCTCTCTTGGAAGGATAATCTTGTTGCAGAACCTTTGGCCTTTTGTGTTTTTGTTTCTTCTTTTGCTATTCTGCAGTGATCTGCTCAGCTGCATGCCTTGACCTTTGCTTTGTTGCGGGTCTGCTGCAGACCTTAGGGCAGCATCCCCCTGAGTCCACTCTACAACGGACCTTGGGGCTGCCTCCCCTTGAGTCCTCTCTACTACAGCAGTCTGCTGCCTTGCTGTAGTAGTCTGCTCTACTGCGGACCTCTTAGACTTATCCCCCCTTTTGTTTGCATTAAAGCTCTCGTAGAGATCTTGTACTGCTGCCTTCAGTGTTTCGAGTTCAGCTGCCATGTTGTTTTGTGCAGTTATGGCAGTCCTTAGAGCTGTATCCACTTTCGATTCCAAGAGAGCAAGTCTCTTGTCATTGTTGAGGATGTGGGCTGGCAGCTGTCGTTGTGTATCTTTGATGGTTTGCTGCATATGTTTGAACTTGCCATCATGAGCAGTATTCATCCTTTTGTAGTTTGCAGAGGTTTTGAGGTAGTGCTATTGACTGATGCCTGTAGTTTTCTAGGTCTGCCTTGTTACTGTTTGAAGTAGACCGTATAAGACATCAAAGTAGAGCTCCCTTTGGTCCTTCTCATCTGCTATTTCGCCTACAGTCTTCTGCAGTACACTATTCTCTTCTCGGAGTGCATTCGTTGTCTATTGCTTGATTTCATGAATGTTTTGGTCCATCCTCTGCAAATTGTTGTCAACACTTGATGGAGATGCTTCTTGAGTTTTTCCGATCAGCTTCCTCCTAGTTACAGGCCTTGTTTTTCCTGATGTGGGTGTCTTCATATGGGCAGAAGTTTTACTGTTTCCATTTCCCGTCTGAGACTTCTTTTGGCCCTCCGAGGAGTCACTAGAATATTTGAGGTTGCTCCATACAGCGGGCCTTCAGGGAATTCAACTAAAGAGGGGTCTTCAGTTGTTTGCGGTAATCCAAACAATGATTGTGGAGTGAACTGTATATTGTGGATTGGAGAGAAGACCTCTTGTATGTGCTGAGTTGATGGTGTGTCCACCAACAAGTGTTTCCTGAGAGTTGAGAGAGTCATTCCTTGTGATGAACTCTCATATGTTGTCTGCTCATCTCCTTCTGGAATCTTTGGTTGTTCTGCAAGAACTTCTGGTGTCTCGTCAGATATCTGGACTTGTAATTCTTCCATGTCTTGTATTAATTGTATAAGTGAAGGTTGAGGGAGTTGCTTGTCTGAAGGCGGTGGCTCGTCTCCAATAGTGGTTTCAGTTGGCTCAACTGCTTTCAACTGTTCGTCTGTAACAGCTTGCTTTGCTGCAGGGGCCAAGCTCGTCTGCAGCTGTCGAGGTGGTCTGCTGCAATGATTTTGGTTGTAGAGGATGGAGCAGTTTGCAACTCTGCCTCGTCTGCAGGTGTCTCAACGGTGGGGTCCTTTATTTCTACTACAGGCACTGAGGTAGTTTGCTCCTGAGACTCAGTGGTCTGCTCTTCTGCAGCTGTCTCCTCTGCTTCAATGGTTTGAATTGTTGGTTCGGCTGTAATGGTTGGAGGGACTCTTTCCCTAGCAATTTCATCAATGAGCTCGTCATTAGTGAGATTATCTCCACCTTGATCTTTATCTCCACCATCATCATCACCTCCTGGAGATGGTGGTTTGCCCATTTCTAGTCTGGAGAGGTACTCCTGGACTTCAAGTGTCGCAGCTCGAACGTGCTTGTCAATTATTCTTTCGAGCTCCAATCTTACTTCTGCAGAATGAACAAACTCAACTTGATACAGTTGAGCTTGTTTGTGCCTTCCTGTTTTCATTGTGGAGTCTTTCCTTTCCAATACTCGACTGAAAAGGATGTAAGGCTCTTTTGGCCTATCCTTTGTTTGAGCGACCTTTTATTACAGTAGGACCATCTGCTCGATTTCTCCTTCTATCATGTCTATGATATTCCCTATTAGTGTTTTGGATCCATCTGGACGAACGATGAACAACTGCCGAGGTCCTAATGGAATCAATTTTGGTCTGCTGCTGTTTAAGGTTTTTCTTTTCTTGGAAGGAGCAGTTCGTGGTAGTGTAGGAGCTACTCTCTTCTGCCTAGGTTGCGGAGCAGTCTGTTGTAGAGATGTCTGTTAAGTGGCTTTTTGTAGTGCAGTCTCTTTCTGGATCTGTTTTGCATCTGCTTCAAGAGCTTCATCCAATCTCCTCCACTCTTCTGCAAGCTGTGGATTATCTTGCTCTTGTTCTTCTGCTGTGGGAGTTGGCTCGGATATGCTGGTCATGATCATCCTTCTCCTCTTGAGCTTATGCTGTTAAACAAATTTCTGCAGCATTACCTCCTTCTGAGGCTCTCCCAAGAGAACATCAATATATACTTTGAGTTCTTGGGCCTTCCTTCTTAGTTCCTCAACATATTGAAGTGCCTCTTAAAATCTGTTCTTCTGTTCAGGAGTTTCTTCTTCTTGTTCCTCGGCTGCTCGAACTTCTTCTGCTGTCCTTACTTGAATGATCTCTAGCTCATCATCATCATCTTCATAAGGAACAATAGATATGTCAGTGTAGGGAATTAGAGTTATTGATGTTGATGTACCTGCTGTGTCTTCATTGGTTGTGATCCCAACTGTTGCAGTAGGGACTTCTTTTGGAGTTGAAGTATCAAGGGTTCGTAGTTTTTCTTCAATATCCTCAATCTCCTTTCGTGCGAATCCCCTTGCAAACATTTTCTTTCTGAATTCAGCTTGAGGACCCTCCTGAATTTCTTCAAAACTCATCATTGAGCTCAGTATGAACTGTTGCAGGTTCTCGTCTGCACCTCCCCTTATGAACTCAAGAGCTACATTTGAGTCATGTAGAGTTACTACTTCAGGAATATTTGTGGGAAGTGTTCTTGAGGATGAGCCTTCCTAAACTGTAGTGATTGGCTGTAACATCTGTTGTTCTGCAGTTTCTTCAGTCAGCCGCTCGTCTGCACATTCTTCCCTCTGCTGCAGGTCTACAACTTGTTCAGTCGTCTACATTGTTGCAGTAGGTGCTTCACTCGTCTACAGGTTTGTGTGGCTCGTGTGCACTACTGCACTCGTCTGCAGTATTGCAAGTGCACTGGTTTGCACTGCTGTAACAATTTCTCCAGTCTGTACATCTGCAGACTCTGCTTCCACTTCAGTTGCTCTCCTCAGAGCTGGTTCTTCTAATTCTTCAGAGGATTGCAGTATCAATTTCCTCTTTGGAGGCTTGGAAACCTTAGGAACAATCTTTTTTTTGGGCTTTTCATCTCTCTGCTGCACTACAGACTGTGCTGCAGTCTTGGGTTATGGTGGAGGTGGTTGCGTCACTGGAACCTTCCTCGCCTTTGCTACACTTCCTGGCAATCTGCCTATCTTTTTTATGTCGATCTGCTTGGACACCGTCCAAGGCCTTCCCTTTGTGTTTGACAGCTTTAATTTGTCCTTTAGAATGATGCTCAGCAGCCTGCCATCGAGGAGCTGTCTTCCCTCTACTACAGTGGCTAACTGGTACATGAACAGACTTGCCCAGTTAACCTTGTGTCTTATCAAGATCGTGCACATGATTTCTTGTTGATCCTGCGTGATTTAGTCCTTTGAAAATTCTCTCGACATAATAGTCTTTTTGACCACGTCCGTAAGAAATTTATGTTCTTTGGATAGGAACTTCTTTATCGTTCGAATTCCTTCCTTTTAGTGTTCTGATGTAAGCATGGCAAGCCGTCCTTCAGCAATGACTGTGGTGGGAATGATTCTTGAACCTTCATTGGAAAGTCTGAAGATTCTTGCTAAGTCTTTGGCAGTGACCTTGATGGCTTGCTTCTTGTGGGTGTATTGGATTTCTTGTTGGTTGTTGGAAACCCTAGCCTTCTCAATAAAATCCATCACCTCCTCATCGAATATTTGACTAGTTGTTTCATAGAGATATTTTAATCTAGCTTCCTGTATGCATTCCGAGACTTCTCTAACTTCATCTGATTCATGCACCAGAGTCTCAAAATCGATCACCACCCCTATTTGCATATCTTTTCTTGCAGGGCTCACTTGTGGGCTTGATGATTTTGAGGGTGTTGAAGAGGTGGGTTTGTCGATCATTTTTGTTTTGTAAAGATGTCTGCAATTTGTTTTTCTATTGGAATGTGTTTCAATTTTATGTGACCTTTCTACACATGATCTCTAATAAAATGATATCTGACATCAATATGCTTGGTCCTTGAATGAAAAATAGGATTTTCAGAAATAGCCATTGTAGACGTGTTGTTACAAAATATGTTTGTTTTTGAAATTGTTTGCCCATAGTCTGCAAGCTGAGACCTCATCCAGAGTACCTGTGCAGCACAGCTTCCTACAGTTATGTATTCTGTTTTTGCAGTAGAGGTTGAGACAGTGGTCTGCTTCTTACTGAACCAAGAAATCAACCTTGCACCTAAAAATTGACATGTACCACTTGTGCTTTTTCTGTCAACCCTGCAACCTGCAAAGTCTGCATCTAAATAATCAGTTAGTACAAAATCTGAATCCTTTGGATACCATATACCCAGATTAAAAGTTTCTTTGAGATTTCAGGATTCTCTTAACTGTAGTATAGTGGGATTCCTTAAGATCATATTGATATATATAACAAACACAGACCGAGTACTGGATATCTGGCTTGCTTGTAGTAAGGTAAAGTAAAGATTCTGTTATACTTCTATATAATGTTTAATTTATATTTTTAACCTTTTTATCTTTGTCAATTTTAGCAGTAGAGGTCATGGGGGTTTTCATTGGAGTTGAGTTTTCTAGGCCAAACTTTTTAATTACATTTTTTAAGTATTTTGATTGATTTATAAATACTCCTTTACTTAACTGTTTCACTTGTAGACATAAAAAATATTTTAGCTCGCCCATGAGAATCATTTGAAATTTGAATTTTATTAATGCAGCAAACCTTTCGTATAGTTTGCTGTTAGTGCAACCAAAGATGATGTCATCTACCTATATTTACACTAGTAGTGTGCGCTCCTTATGTTTCTTATGCCCCTATCGACATAGGGGGAGAGGAATGTCCAACCAATCTCATTGTCTTTGACCTCAATAACTTTGATGTCATTCTGGTAATGAATTGGTTGGAAGGACATAAAGCGGTCATCGATTGTAAAAAGAAGATAATAACATGTAAGAGTCCTAAGGGAGGAAAGATTAGATACCATGGAAAAGGTTCAAAAGCATAACTACAGCTGGTATCAGCCCTTGTAGCACGGAAACTGCTAAGAAAGGGATGTCACGGTTATCTTTGTAGCTTGGAAGAGTTGACTGATAAGGAGATGAATCTCTCTGATATCCCAATAGCGCGAGATTTCCCTGACGTATTTTCGGATGAGATTCTCGGGATGCCACCGGTAAGGGAGATTGACTTCGCCATCGATCTGGTGCCAGGTGCGGTGCCAGTATCTAAGGCTTCATATAGAATGGCACCTACGGAGTTGAAGGAATTGAAAGGCCAACTGGAAGAACTTCTTCAAAAGGGGTACATCCGCTATAGTGTGTCTCCATGGGGCGCACCGGTCTTATTTGTTAAGAAAAAGGACGGGAGTATGAGACTCTGCATCGACTACCGCGAGCTAAACAAGCTTTCCACCAAAAACCGGTATCCTTTGCCATGGATTGACGATCTCTTCGACCAACTGTACTCGAAGATAGACCTTCGTTCTGGGTATCACCAACTACGTGTGCGACCCGACGATGTGTCAAAGACTGCATTTCGTACCGCCATGGGCATTACGAATTCCTAGTGATGCCGTTTGGACCAATGCCCCAGTAGTCTTTATGGACATGATAAACCGAGTCTTTAAGCCATACATTGACCGGTTTGTTGTGGTATTCATCGATGACATCTTGGTATACTCCAAGACACAACAAGATCATGAGGAACACCTCCAAACTATTCTCGAGACTCTGCGATTTCACCAGCTGTATGCCAAACTCAAGAAGTGCGAGTTTTGGTTGTAAGAAGTCGCGTTTCTAGGGCATGTGATTTTTGGAGAAGGAATAAGGGTAGACCCAAGGAAGATCGAGTCAGTGATTAATTGAACCAAGCCGACAAATGCCATAGAAGTAAGAAGTTTTCTTGGCTTGGCCGGATATTATCTGAGTTGTTGAAGGTTTCTCCAAGATCGTCATGCCTTTAACTAACTTGACACGGAAGTCTTAAGTTCCTATGGACTGATAAGTGTGAGGGTGCATTCGTGGAACTTAAGAAGCGTCTCACATCAGCACCAGTACTCACCCTTCCTTCTGGCGAGGAAGGATTCTGTATTTATAGTGATGCATCTGTTCAAGGTCTTGGGTGCGTACTTATGCAATGTGGCAAGGTGATTGCATATGCTTCGAGACAATTGAAGCGGTATAAGCGTAACTACCCTACTCACGATTTGGAATTGGCAGCAGTGGTATTTGTCCTGAAAATCTGGAGACACTATTTGTATGGAATTTCCTGCCAGATCTTAACCGACCACAAGAGCTTGAAGTACATTTTCACTCAGAAGGAGTTGAATATGCGTCAAAGGAGATGTTTGGAACTTCTAAAAGATTACGATCTGGACATCCAGTATCATCCTGGAAAGGCGAACGTAGTAGCTGACGCCTTGAGTCGAAAGGATAGAAAGACAGAAGGCACTTTACATTTATTGAGAATCACGAAGGTTGAGTTGATTAATGACTTCTGCAAATTGGGTATAGAGATCCGCCCGGCATCAAGTGACAATATACTTGGGAACATGCAAGATCAACCTACTCTTCAGGAAGAGATATTGCAAGTCCAAGAGGCAAACGAGCAGATGAGGAAGTTTAGGGAAGAAACCCTACAAGAAAAATCAAATGGTTTTGTGATTCACGAGGATGGTACCTTGAGGTTTTGGGGAAGGCTCTGTGTGCGAAATGACGATGCTTTGAAGAGAAAGATCATGGAAGAGGCTCATCAAACCTTATTTTGTTCACCCAGGAGGTAATAAGATGTATCAAGATCTACGACAACGCTTCTAGTGGGGGAACATGAAGAGGGAAGTTGCGGAGTTTGTGGCAAAACGTATTACTTGTCAGCAAGTTAAGATTGAGCATCAACGACCTGGAGGTTTAATACAGCCTTTGGAATTTCCCACCTGGAAACGGGATTCAATCTCGATGGATTTCGTAGTCGGTCTTCCAGTAACGACAAAAGGGTTGAACTCTATCTGGGTGATTGTGGACCGATTAACTAAGTCAGCACATTTTCTGCCAATCAAAAACACTTGGAGCGTTGACCATTTCACTGGTGAAAGTCCTCTAGGCTAATCACCTGACCTCGGAGGCAACTTCAGAGGAGGAGTAGGAAACAATACGGAAGCAATACTCGCATCTATTTCCCCAGTAAGCCATCATTTACCCTTATTCAGATTAGTTTCGGGGACGAAACTTCCTAAAAGTTGGGGGTGATGTAATACCCGAGAATTTTGGGAGTTTTAAGATGAATATATAACGTTACGATTTTAAAATAATCGTGCTTAAAGGTTATATATTTAAATCCAAGGAAATATTTGATGATTAAATTAAGTGTAACTATGGAATATTTAGGATGATTAGTTGAACGCATCAATAAACATTACGGACGAATAACGTTATAACGTTATAAATGTTGCATGATAGGACTATTGATCTAATCCCATAAATAATGGATTATGACTCGGGGGGTCATATTTTCATATACGGGATAAATCAATCGATGCAAATAGATTTTTTATGGATTAATATTGTGAAATTTGGGTAAATAACAGATTGAACGAGACGTATCCTGGGATGGAACGTGGGATATTAACCCACCTCTACCTAATTTCTCCATTCACCTCCACTTCCTCCCGCTTTCCTCTTGCACTTCCACTTCAACCACCATCCCTCTCCCCTGCCAGCAGCCACTACTGATGCCATCTCCGGCCACCTCTCCTGCAGCCAACGTACTCATCATCATCATCACTTGCATCACTTCATCACCACACCTTCACCATCATCGTTTTCATCATCATTACGGCATCACAAGAGCTGAAACAACAGCGGCAGTCGGAGGGGAGGGACATCATCGGCAGTCCCACCAGAGAATAATAACGGATTCATCCGTGTAATCATGTGCTTAAGGAAATCAAACGCGTTCGAGGTAACCTCATACGTCCGAGATGTCTCTTTTATTCGTTCACACAATTTAAGCACGTTCGTGCATGTGTGGGAAGTGTATATGCTGTGTTTGATGTGTATGCGATGGTTTGGATGTGTTTTGATGACAAATGAGGGATCCGTGGGCATCGGACGTGCGTTCTGGACGTTCTGGGCTGATGAACAGTCGTGACCATCCTGGGTCGCGCCAGCGATGGAGGAAAAACTGGCAATTTTGGCTGAACAGGACCTCGCGCCCGCTACGGGGGAGTGTCACGTCCGCGACTAGGGGTCCCGCCGGCGACGGCCCTGAGTCGCGGCCGCGATACGCCCGGTAGCGCCCGTGACGGTGTTCTGGCCAAGAAAATGACATTTTCGTGCTTCGAACCTTAAACCTAAGTGCGTATTTGAGATATATAACCCATACGCATGGAAATATAACATCAAACGTGTATATACGATCACGTTTGACATGTGGTAGGGTATTTGGGGTCGAAATGAACTAGATTGCACCCTTATAATGAATATACCTTCACGAAAAATAATTAAAAGCAACCACTAAACCAATAATAAAAAGGGAACGGGGGATATGAAACATAATTATACTATTCATGTGAACTAATGAAAAGCAAACGAATAAGAAATATCGCCTCCTTGAACTGATAAGGACGGCATTGACATCCCTTGTGGATCCGTTGGGTCGTTGGTCGTTTTCTTGGAATTATTGAGAAGGTCAAACATGGTGTCCCTTCTTCGATCCATTGCGATCATCTGTTTCTTTGAATAGCCTTGGTGGCTTGAGTTGGAGTCATTGCAGTCCTGTATTGTCCTCTCAGTCATCGTCACAGGTGAGAACTAGCAAGGAAGCGATGGGCATCCCCCATCCTCTTTGCATGCATGCAGCGACTTCTACGTCTTTGTGGCGGGGCCACGGGTTGCTCTCTGCAGGGAGGCCCAAATTATCTAATTGCTGGCAAATGATACCACATTGAATGCACACAAGAGGTGCAAGGCGACGCTTAGCGTAGGCAGGTGTGAATATACCAAATCTTTTGGGTAACCGACTGACGATTGATATCTTATCTCTCTACTCCGAGTCGGTCATATATTTAGCTCTGTACTCCCGAGTAAGGTCAACTCTACGTGCTTGGCATGAGATCGAGGGATTCTGAGGAGCTATACCTGATTCGACCTTTCGCGGGTTATGCTCTGAAGAGAAAGAGACTGCTAGATCCCTGAACGGTACCAGGGGACGACCTTATAGAGGTGCCGATCGCCCCGCCAGTGATTCGGACAGACGCTTTAGCAGCTAGGCCCTCGACAGCTCTCTCGATAGCACCCTTGATAGTACCCACTATAGTGGCGGATCCCATACTAGCACCAGTGATAGTGCCAGAGCCGCAGCCTATACCGATAGCTGAGGCTGAGATGGGGGCAGTAGGGGATATGCCAGAGCCAGAGGCGCAGGCCGATCCAGAGCCAGAGGCACAGGCTGAACCGAGGGCAATTGTCGACCCCGAAGAGGAGGAACCAGAGGAGGATCCAGAGGAAGAATCCGAGGAGGACGTTCCCTAGGACGACCTTGCGGAGGAAGTTCCTGAAGAGGAGATCCCTATGATTGAGGTACTTGGAGAAGAGGAGGATGACGACCAGTTTGATTGGGGTTGGAATGATAATGAGGATTGGCATGATGCTAAACCTACAGAGTTATGGCTGAGCTCCCGATGTTATGGCTGAGCTCTTCGCACCTATAGAGTCGAACTCAGACTCAGATATAGATTCAGCCCCAATCCCAGCTCAGGACTTGGGTACAGATGGAGATACGGACTCCGACCCCGACTCTGCCCATGACCCCGACTCGGATTACCTTTCCGAGTCTGACACTGACTCCGACTAGGATTAGCTCCTGGGGTATTTTGGTAATTATAAAGTACCTATATTTGTATGTACAAATAAGGAGCTCATAGGACACTATTGTAGCATTTGGGTTAGAATAATAAACCTATGAGGAGTTGCTTTTGGGGTTTTATTAGTAGTCTCGATGAAAGGACTGTCTAAAGTTTGGGGTCTAAAAAGGGCGTCTTTTGCGGTAAATAAATGGAGTGAAATCTTTGAATGCAAACTTCTTGTTTCGACATGCAAATGCTCTGTCCTATTAATGGTGATGAATGTCAATATTTGTTACACAGACATGTCGTAAGAAGTAGTAAACATGTCCCAAGATGGGGCCGCGAATGAGTCGCAACCAATAGCAACACTGTGCAAGATCCACCAGCCCCTAGCGCTCTTGAGCAATTGGTGGAGAAACTGATCCGAGAAAGAAGGAGGGATAACCCCACCCAAGCACATGACGGTGATCACTATTCCCATCGTATCCTAGCCAACAACCCTCCCAGATTCTTCGCCACGGGCAATCCTGTACTATTGGAGGATTGGATCTGTGAAATGGAAAAGCTATTTGATTTGATGCAGTGTCCTGATCAGTGGAAGTTACACTGCGCTGTTTACTATTTGAAGGGAGAGCCTGATGTCTGGTGGCGAACGGTGGAAGAACGTGCCAAGGCACCAGGGTTTAATTGATTACAGTTCACTGAATTTGTCAGGAGTCGGTTTTATCCAGATTCCTTGAGAGATCTGAAAGAAGAGGAGTTTAAGAAGCTTCTACAGCGGGACATGACCGTTTATGAATATGCTGCAGAGTTCACTAGCTTGTTGCGTTTCCAACCGCCACATTGCCATTTGGAAAGGGAAAAACAGAAGCAATTCATTGAAGGACTCAACTGGAGGATTAGGGACAAGATAACAGGCCAGAAACACGCCTGATATCAAGACCTGTATGACTGCGCTGCCAGCAGTGAATGGTACCTCATTTCCAAGGATGAGAATTTTGGTCGTTCGAAAAGGAAGAGGGATGATCGATGATCAAGCGGCGGCCCATCGCATGGGGGCGCTAGTAGCTCAAATCAATAAATGGTTCCTTATCATAACTCGCCGCCCAGAAATCGAGCTGGGGTTGGAAGATATGGCACTCAGCGTAGACAGTCTCAAGGCTCACGAGCAGGTTCAGGTGGACTTCAACAGTCCAGAGCGGGCACTCAGGGACGGTCTACTACCAATATCAAATGCTATCAATGTGGAAGGATAGAACATATGGCAAAGGACTATCGGACCGGTCCATGCCACAATTGTGGGAAGCGCGATCACATCAGTAGGGAATGCACAAAGAGGAATGATAATCAGAGAACTGGAAATTAGAGAAATGGCAATCGGGGGAACTACACCGAGAGGTCGGTTACTATTGCACGCCCTCAGGTACAGATAAATAGGGCAGAAACAACCCAGCAACAGCCACCCAATAACCGAGTTTACATGATGAATCCTCAGGAGGCTCAACAAAGTGGAGCTACCGTGACCGTTAATCTCAAACTCTTTTCAAACAATATCTATACTTTGTTTGATTCGGGTGCAACGTAATCTTTCATTTCTAAGTCATTCCTAAACAAAAATAACATATTACCGACAGAAACACAATGGGGTATCCATATTGGGTTACCAACAGGGGAAGTTGTCGTGTGCGATCTCGTTATCGCCCATGCCCCTATCGTCATAGGGGGAGAGGAATGTCCAACCGATCTCATTGTCTTTGACCTCCATGACTTTGATGTCATTCTAGCAATGAATTGGTTGGAAGGGCATAAAGCGGTCATCGATTGTAAAAAGAAGATAATAACATGTAAGAGTCCTAAGGGAGGAAAGATTAGATACCACAGAAAGGGTTCAAAAGTAGAACTACAGCTGGTATCGGCCCTTGCAGCACGGAAACTGCTAAGAAAGGGATGTCACGGTTATCTCTGTAGCTTGAAAGAGTTGACTGATAAGGAGATGAATCTCTCTGATATCCCAATAGTGCGAGATTTCCGAGTCGTATTTCCGGATGAGATTCCCGGGATGTCATCGGTAAGGGAGATTGACTTCGCCATCGATCTGGTGCCAGGTGTAGTGCCAGTATCTAAGGCTCCATATAGAATGGCACCTGCGGAGTTCAAGGAATTGAAAGGTGAACTGGAAGAACTTCTTCAAAAGGAATACATCCGCCCTAGTATGTCTCCATGGGGCACACTGGTCTTATTTGTTAAGAAAAAGGAGCAGAGTATGAGACTCTGCATTGACTACCGCGAGCTGAACAAACTTACCATTAAGAACCGGTATCCTTTGTCACGGATTGACGAACTCTTCGACCAACTAAAGGGGGCAACGGTGTACTCGAAGATAGACCTTCGTTCTAGGTATCACCAACTACGTGTGCGACCCGACGATGTCTCAAAGACTGCATTTCATACTCGCTATGGGCATTACGAATTCCTAGTGATGCCGTTTGGGTTTACCAATGCAAGATTAACCTACTCTTCAGAAAGAGATATTGCAAGTCCAAGAGGCAAACGAGTAGATGAGGAAGTTTAGGGAAGAAACCCTACAAGGAAAATCAAATGGTTTTGTGATTCACGAGGATGGTACTTGAGGTTTCAGGGACGGCTCAGTGTGCGAAATGACGATGCTTTGAAGAGAAAGATCATGGAAGAGGCTCATCAAACCTTATTCTGTTCACCCAGGAGGCAATAAGATGTATCAAGATCTACGACTACGCTTCTGGTGGGGGAACATGAAAAGGGAAGTTGCGAAGTTTGTGGCAAAATGTATTACTTGTCAGCAAGTTAAGATTGAGCATCAAAGACCTGGAGGTTTACTACAGCCTTTGGAAATTCCCACCTGGAAATGGGATTCAATCTCGATGGATTTCATAGTCGGTCTTCC
>JAOVYX010019250.1:0-18803 GCA_035668315.1 Drosera spatulata
TGCTTCATGGGTTTCTATCGTGATTTTGTGATGTTGAGATTTGATTGTTTGATGATGAGATTTTGTGATGCCTCATGCCATGAGTTGCACAAGTATTTATAGAAGAGTTAGGTAAGGTTAAGGTAAGGAGTGGAGAAGTGAAGATTATGGATATGTTGAGGGACAATGGTTTTTTTTGGAAGAAAACGTGGGAAAATGGCAGTGAAATATGAGGAAAAAATAAAATCATCTGGTTGTGAGTTGTTTCAAGATATTTTTAAATCTTTTTACATTTGTTTTGTTTTGATTTTTTTCATTGGATTTGCATCTGGACCTCTTTTTCTGGTTGATTTTATGGATCATAATGGGTTCTAGTTGAACAATTGGGCCGAACATAAAACAATGCAAGGATCACCATCATGGATTCAATAGTTAGGTTGACATGATATTATTATATCGTTATTTATGTCACATTGAAAAATACTAGCTGATCGATATTTGGTGTCTACACATGTGTATCTTTTCCTAAATGAAATGATTAAAAACTATGATGTATAAGTTTGTTTTTTCATAAAGCAAACCAACAATGAAGAATATAACAACTTTATTTAAAACAAACAATTATATGAACTTTATCCTCCCGTGATTGAAACACTATGAAACAATGTAATGTTTTAATATCTTATACTGATGTTCAAGTTTGAATATTGAAATTTATCATTCGTTTAATTACGTTTGTATTTTTATTGTTGTACCATCTTTCAAATAAGGGAAAAAAGACCAACAGTTCAGTTTTTTAAAAACAACTGTTCACATAACAATACAAAACAGTTCACATAACCGTAAAATCATTTACCCGATAAATAATGTTTCACATAGCCATGAATAATAGTTCACATAGTAAAAGAAAACGATTTACATAATATCATTTACATCAGTAGTTTAAGATATCAAAAACTACAGTTCATACACCAAAGATCACAGTTCATTTAACAAAAAATAACGGTTTGTATAACCACATGATCGATTTATACATTGTCTTCAAAAAAATTGCTTGAATACATGTCAAGATCAACTGTGTATATGGGGCAAACTATGGTTCATATATCACATACAATAGTTTACATAGCAAGATCAATCCGTCTCGGGTTTCCCATTGTCCTTCAAATATGTGGAGTACTTGAGTTGGAGGATGTTTATCGTCATGCGACATACCAATTCCTTTATAGTCCATCCCTACGTTCACAATCACATCTATATCGTCTTTGTGTTTTGTGACATCTTTCACACAAAAATTAAAAAATCAATATACGAAATTAATAAAAAATAGTTCACAAAAATTTAAAAAAGCACTAAGCAAAAAAAAATTAAAAAACAGTTTATAAAACAAACACAGTTTATAAGGCAAACAAGTTGCTTCACAAAAAAGAACAATACAGTTCATAAGATTGAACAACAAAGTTTAGAAATCTAAACAACATAGTTAGTAAATGTAAACAACACAGTTCATAAGTTGAAACAACACAATTCGCGACAACTTCCATTCTATTCAACAAGAACATAGCACAATAACTTCTATAAACGAATGATCGATCATTCACATTAATTCATCATCAACAACACAGTCAACAATCCAAATCCACTCGTCTTAATTCCTTCCCCAAACAGCCTAACATCAAAACACCCATACTATGGAACCCAATCGCAAATAGACCACGTCAATACATCACATATCGGCTCCAAATCATCATCGCATTACCTTGAGCTAGAAGTTGAGAGCCACGGATGGATAATATCTAAGAACACTGCTCCATTCCCTCTCCACGACGATAGGAACCCTTCCTCCCTCACCGTCCTAAAAATACAGTCAAGGAAGATCCCCTTAAATTTTCGACGTCTGTCGTCGACAATGGCAAGATTACTGTGACGGTTTTCTAAAAATGATTTGTTTTAATAAAAAAAAAAAAATACAGAGAATGAGATCTTCAAGTTGGAAAATTAAAGGGATAGAGTTTAATGACACCTTGAAAAGTTCCAACAAAGGAAACTTGAAAGTAATAACTACGAGGCAGAGGTGTACTCCGATCGCTATAGAGGATCGATGCCAATGATGAGTGAAATCAAATACAAAGTTAGGTATCAGGTAAAGTGATACGAGTGCTTGAAGAATCAAAAACTGAATCTTGCGCACTGAATGCTCAAATATGAATAAAAAATAATAATCGGGAAAGCAATCAATGAGCTTTAAACTAGAAGGCTCAGAAGTTTGATCATGATTGCAACAACTGCTTCGCTTTGTCAATCGACATCAGGATCGTGTGCACCACTCCTCCCATCACCGCCTCAGTCATCACTTCCCTCTGAAAACTCGTCGTGTATCTCCACTGCACTCCTCATCCTCCACGAACATTACCTCCTACGCCGCTCGTCGTATTCGTCGCCATTGTCGTCGCCGGGTTGGTCTTCGTTCATCGGTCTGTCTTTCTCATTTTGCATCGTATCGATGTTGAAATGTCGTTGGATATCTGTTGGAGTGATGAAAGTAGGGAGGAGAATTGTAGACAGGAGAAGAGAAGGAGAAGGGGAGGATAGAAGAGTAAGTGAAGACATGAGGAGGAAGATAGGAGTTATTCTCATTCATGTCCAACTCGATTATTACAATGGATTTAAATAGCAATACTAATACTAAACAAGGGAAACCGCTAATCAGGGTATTGAGTAGCAGATTTATTGCATCTAAATTAGCTAAACTAATTAAAGGGGATACTCCTTATTCACATGAGGTAATCCTGGAGATGGGCAGGCGATCTTCTGGCTCTTTTCTCCCTTGAATCTTGCCTTTTCCTGTTTTCGTGATTTGCTGTCTTTGGGCTCGTCAAGCTGTTGTGATTCTTTTCGGTTGGGCTTGTGCTGGCAGAATCATCAGAAGCCTGAGAAGTTGGGCCGTGGGCTGTTGTTATAATATCTTTGGTGTCAATCTGGTTAGGGCTCGGGGATCGAAGTCAATGGTCGAAATCAGAGGTTGTCGGCGTCAGAGACGAGAATCATCTTCATGGCGGCGAGGGAGATTGGTTTTTCATTTTCTTTTTTGGGTTTAGTATCTAAAGTAATTGGGTTGGGTTAAAAGTGTGTTGAATTAGAGGAGAGAGATATGGTTAAGTTAGAATGAGGATAATGAGGATATTTTAGGTCATTAGATAATGAAATGAAAATCAAAATTTGATTGAGTATCTAAATATGTTATAAAACAAATTGGGTATGAAAGTGTAAGTTGAAATTTTTATAGGCGTTTTAAAATAATTATTCCTACTCAAAATTAGAGAAACCAAAAAACTAATAACAGAAATAGAAAATCAGTTATACAAGCAAAATTCAATTTTTATTATAAAATAATTTTGTATAAAAGAATTTTGAATATTATAATCAGATGAAAGAGGAAAAAAAAACTCAATATTATTTTTTTGTTTTTATTTTTCTGTCTCTATTTCATCCGTTTAAAATAGAAACCAGAAAACTAAAAACAAAAACTATACCAAATAATTTTATTTCATAAGTCAATAAAACAAAAATAGAAAATAAAAATGATTGTGTAATGTAACGCCCCGAAATCCGGCATGTCCGGCACGTGACGTGATGTCGTCATAAACCCAATCCATGACAAGGTCAAGTAACCTAAACAGGTTTGTAGGTATAAAAGTTAAGAAAAGCTACCAAATCATTATCATTATAAACCCAAATTATATTACATTACCTCACAAATACATTGTCCAAATATCTACAAGTGGTTCCAAACCAAAATATTTCTGTAGTATTTATTACATATTGAATAGTGAGGTAATAAACTACATACATAAAATCTCACTCTAACTCTTCAGTATATCCCTGTGGTGGATCTGCAAATAAAACACATACTATGACGATCGAGGAGTACTTGTAAAATATTTTCTAGTGGTCACAGGAAAATATGGACACCATATCAAACTATGCACGTAATAATAGCTTATACGTCTTTATCCTCTTTTACAGTCTTTTACTTATTTTACTATCGCAAGTTCGTGTCCCGATGTGAATGATAGAACTCAATGAGGACAAAAGAAGACGAGAGATTTTTGAGACATAGACATCGATATGGGCCAAGTTCTCAGTTACATATCATCCACCAAAATCATTTGAAAACCTGCTGTCCTTTGTGAAAGTGTTTCTATTTTTCATAAATACTACGCGTGATTTGGGTTCGTGGCTCAAAATCACTACGTATCTTGCGTGTATTTCGGTTTGTTAAACTCTTACTTACACGCCGAAGGTCCTCCTGCAGAGCAGCCTTACACCCAATGGACCGATGTTCTGGCCAGCGACCTTATCGCTACGCATACGAAGAGAACCACATTTATCCTCTTACTTGCTACATTTAACATCTGGCGCAGTCAAGTCCGCTTTGAATGCTCGTAAAACCAAAGAACCCAATCCCGAAGGATCCACTATACGACCTCATCGACGACAACGGACTTGTTCGGTTACCTTTAGTTTGTTATTATGTTTGTTGTAGTATTCCTTAAATCCCGATTCCTCGCATAATATGATATATGATATATAACACATATTCATAGAATAAATAACATAGAAAGCATGTTTAGTAATCACACATAACACATTTAGCACTTCAATCATGCCTTGACATAAACGCTAGAAAAACAAATCCGATCATATAACAAGTAAGTTTAAGCCACGTCGGCCTAACCATGTGTTACAACCATGATATTAAATAATTATTCATATTCCCAGTTATATATCAATAAGTTCATTTATCTCGATTCCCCGATGAACATAACTTTAATATCTCGTAATGTATGTTATCAATGATCTTACGTCCCTTTATTCAAATCCCATAATTAAACATAAACTGTGCATATGACACATAAGACGCATAATCACGCATAACACGCATAAGCAAGAATATACACAACCATCCCTGAAAATACAATCCAAGTCATCCCAACCTTTTCATACCATATCGTCCCATAGTATAATAGCATCCTAACATGTCCATACGTCCCCTTAACACCTTTTCATACCCAAGTCCCCTCATGTACATAAACCTTAACCCGACATCGTCGTCATCCTGACTAACTAGCCCTACACAAACACACATATGCCCATCAGCAGCACCACGCACCCTTCTTGAAATACATCATGCAATTCCCATCCACCATAATCTACAAACAAGAACAATACAATTCGCATACATACAGAATCATATCCTCGCCAACCCGGTGGTATGACATCAATAACCGCACATTACAATCCTACAATCAATCATACATTTCATGTGCATCCAAGGAAGGTTTACTGGTGATTATCTTCCCGGTGTGTAATTCAAAACAAAACACAAGGCCAAACAACGAATACGACCAAACGAGGCGTCGGGCTACACCGGGCCTGTAGGGCCGCACCTAGGTTATCGGGATGTCGGGATATCGGGTCGGGGTTGCTGTCCGGGCTTGCTGTGGTTGGAACGATGGTGAGCCAATCGGGCCTGTCGGGTCGGGCCGATGACGGGCCTGGTATACTCCATTGGTGGTCGTCACATCTCGTAGGGAAGGTCTCCGAGGCTGGTTGTAAGGCCCCAATTTTTCATAACATAATAATACAAATGATGTCACTGCCTCTGAGTCCTAACACCCCACCTAGGCAAAAATTACTTAACCGGTTTAGGTACAGAAATAAATAAAATCGACTTAGACATAACCGGTAATATTATCAAATACAGCGGAAACTTCTCATTTATTACATATTTTACTTAGTTCATATACCATAATACAGTAGATGCACATTAGCACCATAACCTATATCATATCTGCCCGTCGTCTCTAACTCCTGAAAACAAAAAGAAGAGAAAAACACAGAAAAATAGTAACCGTGAGCTATACGAGCTCAATAACGTATCGGCCCCCTTACCAGGGGTTACACGAGAGAGGAAGATAAGAAAAGAAAAGTGAAATGACCACTTAGATCCTTTGTTCCAACACTCTGAAACTTATTATATCAATCCAATATTTACAATTATCATCATAAAAACACAGTAAAGACAGACAATAGATACCCTCAGTGTTATAATTGTGCCCTTGGCGAGACTTATTCAATTTCAACTTATCAAGCTTTATTCAGCTTTGGTAAAAGGGACATCCGCGAAAAGGGATTAGCCAAACCGGAGCCCAGGGTCTCCTGCAGTGAGTTTCCCTCATACCAAAACGACCTCGCAAGGTCAATGAAAGAAAGTCACCACCAAGTCACTGTATAACACATACGACAGACACAACGCTCTTTGTGTTTGATACCATGGAGTTATCTCACCAATTATGGATTTACACTCCTTTCACTTATTCATTCTCTTTATACCAATAATCAAGGTATAACACAAACACACACATCATCTTATCACACAACAATTCCGATGAGTATTTTACATCAGTTATATTTAGTGACTACGTCCATAGATTCCAATGCATATTATTATACTCACGGTATAATAATACGCATCGCGACACACAATAAATCTAAACCTTACCTTCTTATTGTAATTTCCTCGCACACACGCTCAACTTGTCCTTCATATCTCAGCGAGCGGCGTCTCCAGGTCCTATAACATGATAGGATTCATATATTAATATATTTGCTTATGAATGTTTGTTCGTACTTCGTGAAAAATCATCATATTAATATTATAAGGTGATGCTGAGCTTTGTAAAAGCCTTTGATACTTATTTTGATTGTCTATGATGATGACTTTATATATTCAATATCATTAGAGGTATTTGTGAATATTTGGAGTTATTTCATGGTCAAAACTATTCATTTTCATATTCTATCCAAGATGACCCTTTGATGTATTTAAATCTATATCTTCTTGTATACAACTTTAAAAATTATTCCGTAAAGTTCTACATAAACTAGACTTCATAATCTTTCCATTGAATTAAAATTTTCATCATAAAACCTTACCAAAAATAGCAGTTAATAATTCAAGTTTATATTTTCTGCTAATTCAAACAGTTTAACCTTACTTCACTAATTTGCTCATAACTCTCTATATATAACTCCAAATAATTATTTGTAAACTGTTCTGAAAACTAGACTTGTATACCTTTCCAGTGATATAAGGCTTGTCTCATAAGTCTTTCTATATAGTTTTATATTAAATCATAAAGTGATCTCTATAATCAGTTTTTTAGAGATTGATATATCCACACGTTTTGATTTATAACTTAAGATTCTCAACTCCGAATCATGATTAATTAACTTTGTTAGAAACTAAAATGTGAGCATTCAACATATATTAATATCAAATTTTATCAAAGAGTGTATAGTATTCCACAAAATTTCTAATCAAGATGATTATCTTATGGTGAAGATTCCTCTTCTCCTTAAACTTCCCCTTCTTCTCTTCTCTTACTTAACTCTAATGTGAGAAGTGTTTTGTTCTGTGTTTGTATGAAATTTTCATGGAGAAGAGAGAGTGTATTTATATATATTAAAATAATTTAAGTGGAATATTATTGTATGATTGTATGGTAGCACTTGTAGCTTATCGCAGTTCATGATAACCTAACACTGATAGTCCTAATGCTAGGGTTTGGATAGGTTTTAAGCCGATAACCCCGTACGATATATATATGAACGTGATAAAGACAAGTGTTAGGTTTACTAGGTTTGGCACACGATAATGAATAAAAGATTAGTGTTAATACAGATTAATCCTATAAATGATTTCATGTTAAAGATGAACATGCAAAATAGGAATGAATTCATGAGAGGTGAGGTTAAACTCCGAGTTTGTAAATCCTACTGAGTTGTTGCACTGTGACTTGGGGAAGATGTCAGGTTAAACTGTACAGAGATGAGTAGTTACGACTAATCATCTTATACGCATAGACAACCCTGTGAGGTTGTCAGGTTCTGGGGTATCTTGCTGCAGGAGACCCTTGGACGTCGTTACAGATTGATCCTTTGTTTCGAGTGACCCCGGACTTTAAGCTTCTAATAGAAGCTATGGATTTACATGTTTGGGCAAGGTTACAGTGTTAATAAGAGGGTATTTGTGGCCGGTCATGAATGTAAATTGCATGACTGTTTTTGTTGTGGTTTCAGGACAGATTGTTCTCTCTTTTTTCCTTTTTGTGCTTCCCCTGAAAAGGGGACCGACACGTTACTGAGCTCGTATAACTCACGGCGTTGCTTCTTTTTGTTTCTTGATTTCCATCTTTTCAGGTGTAAGACTTGAGGACGGATTTTGATTAAGCTATGATCCTGTTTTTAATATTAATGCTTGGGACAACATTTCTAAGTTTCTACTGCTTTAATAAGTAATAAATAAGTAAACTTGTGGATCTACTTTGATAATACTTTAGGTGTATTTCCATTTGCATTAATTCTAAACCGAGTTAAGTTGAATTTTCTGGCTAGGGTTTATGGGACCCTAGCGACAGTAATGCCACAAGGGTTTTCAGAAAAGAACTTGAAAATCGGGGCGTTACATATATTAATATCAAGATTTATCAAATAGTGTATAATATTCCATAAAATTTGCCTTCTCTTAACAACGGTGAAGGTTCCACGTCTTACTCGTCTTACCACCTACCTTCTCTTCTTCACCTCAAACTTCTTCTTCTTCTCTTCTCTTGCTTAACACTAATCTTGCATGGTAAGAAGTATTTTGTTTTTTGTTTGTAAGAAATTTTGAAGGAGAAGAGAGCTTGTATTTATAGAAAACTAAATCAATTAAAATAGTTTGAGTGAAAAATTAGTGGGTATTTATTAGGTAATTAGTGGATATTTAGTGGATAATTAATTCAATTTAGGTGGAGTAGAAATTAACATAAAGAAAAATAAGTGTCAAAATTAGGTTTAGGTCATTTTCGTATAAATACGGTATTTTTGTATTAATATCGTATTTCCCCCGTATTTGTGCGTTAGGGTTATATTTCATCCATATTCTGCATTCTTTCCATATTATATAGTCAAATAAATCTTTTAACCCCGTAAAATAAATTATAACGTACGATAATTTACTATTCATGTTAATTATCATGAAACTAAATTTTACGGAATTTTTCGAATCCTTACATATATCAACAAGTTTATTTATTCCAATTTTCTAATGAACATAACCTTAATATCCCGTAATGTTTGTTATCAATGCTCTTACGTCTCTTTATTCAAATCCCATAATTAAACATAAATTGTACATATGACGCGTAAGACGCATAATCACGTATAACGCGCATAAGCAAGTATAGTCATAACCATCCAAAAAAATACAATCCGAGACATTCCAACCTCTTCATACCATATCGTCTCATAGTATGATAGCATCCTAACATGTCCATATCATCCCCTTAACACCTTTTCATACCTAAATCTCCTCATATATATAAACCTTAACCCGACATCGTCGTCATCCCGACAAACTAGCCCTACACAAACACACATGCCCATCGGCATCACCATACACCCTTCTTGAAACCCATCATGCAATTCCCATCCACCACAACCTACAAACAAGAGCAATACAATTCATATACACATAGAATCATATCCTCGTCAACCCGACGATATCACATCAATAACCACACATCATAATCCTGAAATCAATCACACATTTCATGGGCATTCAGGGAAGGTTTACTGGTGGTTACCTTCTCGGTGTGTAATTCGAAACAAAACACGAGGCGAAACGACGAATACGACCAAACGAGACGTCGGGCCGCACCGGGCCTCATTGGGCCTGCCAGGTCTCACCGGGCCTGTCGAGCTGCACCAGGGCTCTCGGGAAGTCGGGATGTCGGGTCGGGGTCGCTGTCTGGGTTTGCTGTGGTTGGGATGATGCCGAGCCTATCGGGCCTGTCGGGCCGGGTCGATGACGGGCTTGGTCTACTCCGTTGGTGGTCGTCACATCTCGCGGGGAAGGTCTCCGATGCTGGTGGAGGCTGTTTTTGACGATGGAGAACTTCGACGACGACGTTGATGGTGTGGGGATGCCGCTAGCTGCCGGATTCATTGATGGTGGAGTTGGTGGTCCGTCGGGGTGGTCGAGTACGCGTCTGGGCTCGCCGTTGGCTGGGGTTGCAGGATCCGGGCTCGTTGGCCATAGCTGGTGTCGGGTCGACGACGAGTGGGGACGACGGCACCTTGGGGCGGCGATGCGCGGTGGTGGTACGAAATGAATGGTGTTTGATGCTCGGTGAAAGCTCCTTGGAGCCGCGTCGGGGCTGGGGTTGGCCGGATCCGGGCTCGTGATGGTCGCGGTGGTTTGATTAGTGGTGCGAGGTTGGTGGCTGCGATGGTGGTGCGTGCGGGTGGAAATGAGAGAAAGAAGGAGGAGAGTGGGTGTGATTAATCGACTACTCAAAATATCTCACAGACTATATTTATGTGTGTTTTATATAATTTATCTTTCGATAATTAATCGTTGTTGATTTAATTAACCCAAATATTTTATAATCATGTTCCGTTCAATAATCTCCATTTTCAAGTTTAAATCTGTAACTTTTACGAACAAAAATTTTAACGATATAACGTTCATTGTTCATAAATTTTATTCGTGCCTCCATTATATTCGTACCGTACGCATATTTTATATTCATTATATATTTTAAAATCAAAATTTTTTTAAAATTTATATATAAATTATATATTTCAATTTAATATATATTACAAACGATTATACATAATTTAATACGTATATATTGCAAAACTTATGAAAGTAGTAACTAATACCAAGACAGATGATTCATCTCAACAAACATAACATAACCCACCCAGCACCAATCAGCGCATCATCAACCATCACCTGAACTCGTAGCCCGTTCATTCGCCGGCGGCGGTTTCAGAAGAAGATGACGGAGGCGGCGATCCGGTCGAAGCCGGGGATGGCGAGCGTGAGGGAAATGCCGGTTCTCCAAGACGGCCCCCCGCCGGGCGGGTTCCCACCGGTCCGGTACGCTCGCCGGATCCCTAACACGGGTCCGAGCGCCATCGCGATTTTCTTGGCTACTTTTGGGGCTTTTTCTTGGGGGATGTATCAGGTCGGCATAGGCAACAAGAAACGCAGGTAATGAATTGGAATTAGAGTACCGATTGTTTGATTTGTGTGTGCGATTGATTGATGATGTGTTTGGGTTGGTGAATTGTGGTGATTGTGGTGAGGTTCAATTGTTGAGATGAAGTGTTTGTTGATTTGTGTGTGTGTTTTCTGGTTTGGATGAATTGAATTTGAGGGTTTTTGGGAATTAGGTATATGATGATTGTATCGTGAATTGAAATGGTTGGTTTGGAGAATTTGAGTGTTGGATCGAGGAACTGATTGTGAATGAGTTGAGCTCCTTTGTGGGTACCTCGGGTGATTCGATCACGCCGGTTGGGGGTGATCTTTATCGAGTTCCAGTGGGATATGTTCCCGATCAGTTCTTTTTGCACTCGTTTTAGTTATGCCATTTTTTTGGGGCAATTTATCACATTTGCCAAGACTCCTTTCTAGTATAGCAGTGTATATGTATAGGGTAGGTTCATTTGACTACATCACAACTGTTTTTGGAGTTATGGCTTATGACTAGTGGTTCGTGTACATATTCACCTCGGCTAGGAATTTAGCACCGAATTCAATTCTAGGAGGAAACAGCTTCTCGATTCGTGAGGCACGGCCATAGACATTCTCCTCTCCCAAACTCTGCTCTAATTGGTAGCCTTTGGCACTGGGTAGTCTAAGAGTTTAGTGGCATTTTCTAGTGGACTAGTCGTGGGAGGATTGTGGATGCCTTGTGGTCAGTAGCTCTAGACCTCGGGAGTAGATGAGCTGCTGTTGGGTCGAGCCCATTGTTTGGCTGTTTCGTGGTGTTGGCTTACCTGGGCAACCTATTCAACAATGTTAATACTGTCTTCCTCCTCAGTTCTTGGGTGGATATCCTTGGAAGGATGGAAAGGATAATCTTTGCTATGTTTTGGAATTTGACAGGGTGATAATCATTGGCTTGTACTTGGTGTTCTGTTTTTTTGATGGAGAATGGTTTCTATGTTGTCTTTGGTTCTGCTACGAGCTTTGATACCACTCATGTTGCTAGCCTTGAGCTGGAAGACCATATTTTCGTAATGTCAAAGTTTGCACTGAAGATAAGTGTCGATTTGTCAAGCAAACTTAGTGAGTGAAGTTTATATCTCGATGAATGTGTTATGGAGATGAGTGGTGAGCAACTTAGGAATCAAGTAATACTTACTGCGATGCACACCTGTGAAAGTTATCTCGAGTGATATCATGTAGCTACACGCCTGCTAATTTACATGCAAAGACAGGAGAACCTGGACATGGAGCATGTTTTAGGCTTTTGCAGGGATGTAGTTGCTGTATATGGAAATATTTAGCTAGAACCTATATTAGACCGTGGTTCCCTTCTATAATGTCGTATGCTTGAGGAGTCCATGGCTGGGAAGCAGGTAAAATAATAAGAATTCTGTGTTAAATAGCATAATAAGGAATACAATCTGAGGGAAGGAGACAGAACCTTTAGCATCAGTAATCAAGAATATTTACAGGAAACAGAAATCACATTAATGAAAAACCTATGCGAAACACGAGGAATCTTTTTGCAGGAAAATGCTTCAAGTGATTGAGCAGCAAGTGGCAGTTGCTGACTTCTTTTAGTCGAGCGACCTCTTAGATTGATTTCATAAAACATAGCTAGAACAATCTTATATCACTGCTATCCAAGTAACTCATTATACCGTAATTACTACTCCAATTATTATCACTTCAGAGTTCAGATCGTAGCTCCAAACTCAACTTCAGGGCTCTCTCCTTAGACTACAAGATATGCCTGGGTACACAGCTCAATTCTTACACAATGTGGGTGTAGCTTCTAGATTGTAGATCATATTTATGGTGCCTTGCTGGTCCCTGTCACTGGGAGAGTTCATATGCTTACTAATTGTTATCCTTTGCAGGGCATTGAAGATGGAAAAATATGAAGCTCGCAGGGCGATACTTCCGCTGCTACAGGCTGAAGAGGATGAAAGGTATTGTATTTCTTTGACCCTTTGTACTACTAGAATATGTGATAATGCTTAAACGATTCCATTTGGTTTCCATAGATTTGTTAAAGAGTGGAAGAAGTATCTCGAAGAGGAGGCCAGAATCATGAAAAATGTTCCTGGTTGGAAGGTTGGTGAAAATGTCTACAACTCCGGGAAATGGATGCCTCCTGCGACCGGCGAACTTCGTCCTGATGTCTGGTGAGGGAGGTTGCTGCTTCACTACTAACCTCTATTCCGGAAGCTACACTTCGTTTTTCTTGATGCGTCGTACTTGTGCCCTAATTAAGCTTTAGCTACTACAATGCTTTTCTCATCCCAAACCATTTGTAATGGGAGGCTTATAGCATTGGCAAGCAATAATGCTTTGAACAAGGGTGTAACATTGCGTTTGGTGTCTGGTCTCTATGTCATATGTTGATGAAAACTTTGGCTGCACACTTTGCCATCCCTTTTGCTTTGAACATATCTTATGTTTTCTCTCGATTTTCATTAAATTGTTTGGTTTTCAACGCTTGTGTGTTTGTTGAGTCGAGCATCTGTCATAGTCATACTCTAGGTGGATCGTTTGCTAATGACGTGGAGGTCATTTTTCGTAATCGGAGTACAACGATAATCGGATCTTGGTGGCTACATGTTTATTGGTCAAAAAAAAAAAAGGAGTGGAATAGTAGGGTATGGGAAACGATAGAAAAAAGCGTGTATGGTTGAACGGCTTGAATTTAACGACAAACCAATTATCTAATCCTTCAAGTGAGGTTGTTTATGTTTGAACTTCAAATCACATCTAAATTTATCACACTCAAATTATCGCTACTAACATAGTTTTGTTTTGTTTTTTTTCAAAAAATAAAAATAAAAATATTATATACAAATAATTTTCACCTTATATTACACTAATAGTTCTTCTATCATCAATTGAGATATTTGGCTGAATTGTTTTCTCGACAATCTAGTGTGGTTTATATATGAGAATAAAAAATGTTCACTGTTAATTACTTCTATCAGTAACGATTGCAATAGGGATACTAACAATAAGGCTAGCAAGTAGGAGTAGTAAGATTCACTTCCATGTCGTATTATTATAAGATCGAAGTAAAGTCAGAATCTTCAGCTTAAATCGGACATCATGTTAGACATCACCACTAAACTAGTAGCGACTGACTATCGTGTAAAACCAGAAAATTAAGTTGTGATATCGTGTTGAAAAATGAGGGGAATGATGCAAATACGGTTCCTGTTGGCTTTTGGGAATCAAGGAGATAAAATCTGAACACGAGCAAATTTGTTCATCTGAAGCGAAACAAAGTGCGCACTTTGTACAGTTTAGCAGACGAGCATCTCGACTTTCTAATCATAATCGTATTTTAGTTATTTCCTTTTATTCTTATGGGTTCCGTCTGTTCACTATGATTTTCCTTCGCTTAATTATCTCACTCATAATTTATTCTGTATAGTGTTGAAAAAACCGTGTGAAAAATTCCCCTATGTGGCGCTAATTATGTGTTGTTTGCTTAAGCTCAAAATCCTTTGCTGATTTCAGTAATGTAGATTGTTCGAACTCTTCTCATGCCTAGGTTAAATCACAAGTTTCCGTTGTTCATCATCAACTGACTTAACCAAATTATTCTCATCTTCGGATGAAGTGTTTATAGGCAGCTCCAAGAGGTTGAGGGTGTTGGGAAAATTTGGTGTGAGATGCAGCGAAAATTATCCATCACTTTTCCCTCGTCGTGCAATTAAAATGGGATAAATAATTAGTTCCACAATAAATAGAGTCGACATCAAATTTTACATGGAAAACCCCTTAAAAATAAAAGGATAAAAACCACGGGACCGTTGTGGTACCAAAATATCCATTAAAATGGGATTATAAATATCGTCTATACTGTGCTAAGCGATTACAATCACCAGGATAACTCTCACTAATTTTTCTTTTCTAACGGAATAAAATTATACACGTAGAGGATACCCCTCAATACCCCAAACTGTGTATTTTTGTAACTCTTTTGATGCTGTTTTTGTGTTTGGTGTGTGATACATTTGTTTTGCCCATTGCTGCCTATTTATAGACAATAGAAGAAGTTTTTGCCGCCTTGCATGATTTGCTCCAGAATTCGTTAGAAGACACGGCGGCACAGAGAAGGAAAAGCAATGCGAATTGTGTTTGATTTCCCTACTTTGTTAGTGCGCCATCTTCGCCTTTTGCATTTGGTTAGCTTTTCTTTCTCAAATTGGTTTGCAATTCTCCCGAGTGCATCATACGTGTGGCTTCCTTTTCCTCTTTTGCTTTTTGAAAAAGTTATGTGGACCCCATCAAAAGGGAACACACTAACAATTCTCCCCATCCCGAACGGTGGGGACCATCGTCATACCCGCTTATTGCCTGCAGAAGTCAAACTTCTCCATGGGTAAGGTATTTGTCATCATATCTGACCCGTTGTCGTCAGTATGTGTAACGCCACAAGCTCTGCTGCTAGGACACGTGGTGTTATGCGGTCACGAACCCGGTTCATGACAAGACTAACTAAACCAAACGGGTCTAGAAATACCGAGAGTCAAGGAAAATACGTGTGATACTTCAATTCAACCTGCTCAGGTATTACAAGTCATGTTACATCATAAGTGCGGAAACTATTTAGTTACAAAGTTTGATGACATGATTAGTACTTGGCATTTATTACATATCCAAAATGTCTACAGGTTTCATCATATTATTTTCCGAAATACATAAGGCGGCTAACGTCCTCACTGGTCGTCTGGTATCTCACCTGCAAACAGAATACATAACCCGTGAGCATAAAACTCAGTAATTTAGAGCATATGCCTCACATTTGCAGGGTACTCCCCCGACTATGACGAATCGATGAGTACCAATAAAACAATTATACTTTTTAGGAAAATAGGTATACCATATTGCGTATAAGTATTTGTATGATTTCACGTTTCTTATGCTTTGTTTTTGTCGGCATGGGCCAATGACTCGAGAGTTTTCAAAAGACAGAATCTGAATTCAAGACTTGTCAATCGTCAATCGGGCTACAAGAATCCGTCGATTCGATGCGTAATTGTCGGGATTGTACGCCGTCTTACACTTTAGTGGATAAAGTACGCTTCCAACGGGCTCTATTCGCTCCTCGTTGGGATAGATTTAGGCCTCCCTGCAGAGAGTAATCGGTGGCCACGCCACGTCCGGCATTTGAAGCCGCTGTATGCATGCTAAGAGGATGGGGGCTGCCCAACGCTCCCTAGCTAGTTCAGTTCACCCGTGACTATGACTCAAGAAGATTGGCTAGAGTTTGGTCTTGATGACTTTCACTTGACATTCGATAAAGATTTTCAAGAAGGGATATCACGTTCAACCTTCCTCACGATAGTTTGAGCAAAGGGAGATGATGGCAGTGCCGAGCTCGATCTCCAAAACACTTTCAAGAAAACATGGCAGAAGACTTGATAGTTCATAAACCATGCACAATGTTTATCGTTGGTTCGCATTCCGTTTATTCGTATGTTCCACAGGGTAAATCCCAGATTCGTTTAAATGCTTTATTAGGCTCGTGTTATGATGATTTTTCACCTAGCGTTGTTCATACGTGTTTAATAAATGTCTATTTTTATACGCAAGGTTCATGTATCACATACACACATTTAGGTTAATTCTTCACGATGAATGTGCACTACGCTCACCAAGGATGGGGATCCCGCTCCCCGGTGAGCGGGCGAGAGTCCAAGGGGTGCAGCGCCCCCTGGCGGGAGTGCGAGGGGGCATTCTGTTTGACGCGCCGGGGCATTCTGTCCTTAAGAAAGAGCCCCGTCGCTGCCACGACCTGGGTCAGACGCAGGCGTGACCAGAGTCGCGGGCGCGACCATGCCGTCGCGGGCGCGACAGTGCTGGTTTGATAGGAACGTTGGCATTTCATCGAACACTTTCGTATTTCACCATTTCTTCATCCGAAAACGCACGAAACATGACTAAAACGATCATATTACAGCACAAACAAGGTCTCAAACACGTACGAACAGAATCTAGCTCATGAACGAAAGTAAATGTCTCGTACGGGTTAGATTACCTTAAATGCTCGTTTTTCTTGCCGTGAACTTCGTCCTCCTTCTTCTTGCTCGTCACCGCTGTTGCAATCACCCTGGAAACGTCGCCGTTCGCCCTTGCATTCCCTGTTGCTGCTTGATGATGATGGTGCTCGGATGATGGCAGTGGTTTGATAGCGGTATGTTGATGGTGAAGACGCAAGGGAAGGAGAGGAGTGTGTGAGATTATGTGTGTTTGCAGTGAGGAGTGAAGGATTGTGATGTGCAGGAAGAGGTGATGGAGCATGATTGAAGGTGGGCGGTGAGGCGTGGATTGTGGGCGAAGGTGGGCGGCGAGGCGTGGGTTGTGTCGGGCGTGAATTGGTGCAGGGAAGGGATTTGATTGGAGGGAAAAGGAGGGAGTTGAATATTACGAATTCACCCCCTCGTTTTGTTTTTGTCAGTCTATTTTTATCCATATTTCGTTCTATTATCGTATTGAAAAATATGCCTACAAATAGGTAAAATTATCTTTCATTTAATGACATTTGTTTTGTTGTGAATTTCGAATGTTTCCCGGACCGCATTTTATTAGCACAAATACGTATATTATAACATTATAACGTTACGTTATAACATCGCTCGTACGTTACGTTTAATACGTACGTTTGTTAACATATACATTACGCCATTATAACGATATATTTAACGTTACGTATTCGTTCCATTATTCGTACGTTTAAATAGCTTTATATTTTATGATATATTTAATATCAAAATTTTGAGATATTACAGTATGGATCTTCATAAGTTGAAATCGCTTCCGATCCAATGCATCACGTATCCAGTGATATCTCACATCAATGTGCTTCGACCTCGAATGAAAGGTCGGATTCCTGATAAGGTGAATAGCACTCTGATTATCGCCATAGAGTCTATACCTGTCCTGTTGTAATCCCAACTCTAACAAGAAGTTCTTCATCCATAGCACTTCCTTGTTTGCTTCAGTGACTGCAATATACTCTGCCTCTATAGTAGACAAAGCCATACATTTTTGTAACTTTGACTGCCATGACACTGCTCCCCCTCCGAAGGTTGTTATATATCCCGAGGTAGACTTCCGAGAATCTGCATCTCTAACCATATCTGCATCTGTATAACCATCTAATACAGGTTTTTCTTGACCATAACATAAACATAACTTAGACGTACCTCAAAAATATCTCAGAATCCATTTGACTGTTGTCCAATGCTCTTTCCCTGGATTAGAAAGGAATCTGCTCACTGCTCCAACTGCATAGGTAATATCGGGTCTGGTACATACCATGACATACATCAAGCTGCCAATAGGTGAAGCATACGGAATGCTCTGCATCTCCTGCTTCTCTGTCTTACTTGAGGGACACTGCTTCGTTGTTAACTTGAAGTGACCTGCAAGTGGAGTGTTAACTGATTTGGACTTGTTCATGTTGAACCTTTTCAATACCTTCTCGATGTATCGTTTCTGCGATAGCCATAGCTTCCTGTTTTTTCTATCACGGAAGATCTGCATTCCAAGGATCTGCCTAGCGGGACCCAAATCCTTCATTGCAAAGGATTTACTAAGGGATTTCTTCAAAGCAGCGATCTTTTTAGTGTCTTGATCGACAATCAACATATCATCAACATAGAGTAGTAGGATAATGAAGTTACCATCGACGAACTTCTGAATGAAGACGCAA